>RPOG01001621.1:0-137087 GCA_008086565.1 Thalassoma bifasciatum | reverse complement strand
TCACATTACATCCTGTGCATGAGCAATTAAAGTAATGACTCTCTTTAATGAGACTCACTTTATAACCTTCAATAATGAACCCTTAATTAGGATGTTGTTTCCTTGGAAACATAGACAATTATGTGTCTCAGGTTTACTGTTTCTGCTTGTTAGTGGTCACAAAGGTCACTGAGAAAAAAACTCCCTTTTGGATTCTTTCACTGTCATGAGTACAATTAACATTTTTAATGTGTGGGATGTGATGTAAGTTTGTCTAATTGAGGAAGGTTAGTCTCATTTTAATCGCAGAAAAATGCTCAGCGGTTCTTCAAAAGGTGAAACACAGACCTTTGAAGAAGTTCTGTGTGTGACTGAACTCGACCGAGCTGCAGAGTCTGAGTCACACTTTCAGGTAAGAAGAGGAAACTGTATTTCTGCAATTACTTGCTTTAAAGGGTCATGTTCTACTTTTCTTTAAAGAAATGTGAAGAAATTGTGATTTTAATGTACAGGTGCAGTGATTTTTATACGTTTTGATGTTTGACTGAATATCTATTTGACCCTTAATACAGTGACTTTTATTGTTCTCAGCTCAATCTATCTGTTTTATTTCACTGCTATCGGGACCTTTAAAACTATTGGTAAAATACTTAAATCTTTGTTAAAAAAACATATTATAAACATATTTTTCTGTGAATTAATTGACAAAGTGTGGACATCCACTCTCCTATTCAACTGTCTGTGTCTGCTGAAGAGAGATGGAGCTTTTTCCTTTTGACACCACTCCTGAAAATCCTGGAGGTCTGTGAGTGTTTCCACCTTTTTGGTGGTTTCCACATTTTGGTGATTCAGTTGATCAGTTGAATATGCAGGGAAACATTTTAAAAATGAATCAGAAGTTTAATTCCAGTCAAAAGAGGACTCAATTGTCCTCATGTAGCTTGTACAACAGACATTTACATGTATAAGAATGCATTTATACCTGTTTTCATTGCTGGTGCCAATGTTTTGTATTTAACATGGGTTGAACTTAAAAGTTTTGTGAACTTAGTCTGTTTTAAAATAGCTGGATTCAGTAAATGATAGATGAAATGCTTTCTTTTTGTAGTACATGAAACTTAAAAATTTGTTGCATTACTTTAATTTTTTGCACAAGAAGAAAAGTTAGTGCATAACGTATTGGCTTCAGCCTGGAACATTTCTCAGAGCACTGGGCTGTGAGTAGTGCTAAATGTAGCTGGCTGCTAAACTACAGCGCAAACCTACAAAGTTTGTTTGTTGTTTCAAACAACAGCAGAAAAAATGGATGAATACGAATATGAATTTTTGCTGAGCTTTGATGTGCAATTTTGGATCATATCAAACTCATATTTCTATTTCCCTGATATTGTATTATAAAACCTTTAGTGACAGATATAACATGATTTAATTCAACTGTAAATGTTCTTTTGATACTTCAAACACTGGTTACTCTTCTCACCTCACTCTTCCAGGAGCACATCTGTCCCTGTCAACCAATCAGAGATCCAGTTCGATGAACTTCACCTGGGAACCTGATCCACCGCCCTTCTTCATCATCCAGGGCCTTGCCAACCTGGGGGGTGAAAAGATTATCCTCTTCGTCATCCTGCTGCTGGGTTACATCATCATTCTGGCTGGAAACAGCATGATCATCTTTGCGGTAAAGAACCAACTTGTTTGGTAAATTTATAGTCCATTTTAATTATAATAATTATGATATAATGTTTTATTTTTCACATGTAGGTGTTGACTGAACCAAAACTCAGCTCCCCCATGTATTTCTTCCTCTCCAACCTCTCCTTCGTGGATATTGCTTACACCACCACCACAATCCCAAACATGCTTGCCGGTTTCTTGACCCCCATGAAAACTATTTCCATCTCCGGCTGCTTCCTTCAGATGTATTTCTTTATTCAGTTAGTCGTTACCGGCCGTGCCATCCTGACCGTCATGGCGTACGATCGTTACGTGGCCATCTGCAACCCCCTGCGCTACACTACCATCATGACCAGGCCCATACGACTGCTCCTGATCGCAGGAGCCTGGGGTTTTGGCACTTTCTGCACGATGCCGCCCTGCTCCATGGCGTGGAGTCAAACCTACTGTGTGAATGTGGTGAGACATGGATGGTGCGACCTGTCCTCTGTGAGACGGCTGGTGTGCGCTGACGCCTCTGTGGACAACATTGTGTCCATTTCCTTTGCCCTAGTGGCTTTACTGACCACAGGAGTCCTCATCCTCACCTCATACATCCTGATTGGTCTGTCAGTATCTAAGATGGGCGCTGGTCAGGGACTGAAAGCCTTCACAACATGTGCCGCTCACCTGACTGTGGTTTCTATCTCCTACGGCTCGGCAGCATTTGTCTACATCTCCTATAGAGTAGGAAACTTTTCTCCAGAGGTAAGAAAACGATCTGAGTCTGGATTAACATCAATAATGTGATCAGACTAAAGGTTTTAGACTGGGTCAAGATTTTCTAACAAGTTGTTCAAAAGGGAAAAAAGTTGATTCAATCAAACACAGTCAAGCAATCTGATCATATTTTTCTTCATTTGATTGTTGCAAACTGTGTGGGCTTGCTTTCTGTTTGAATATCCTCCTTAACCAAAGAGAAAAAAGTGTTGCAATTCCAAAATTTTCTGCTTTACAATTAGTTGGTTGAAAATAGCATAGTTTTTTTTTTTCTTAATCATTTTTTCTAAAGAGAACATCCTTTGCAGTGGACCACTTGACTTCCTTAAACTGAGCAACAGTCTTCCATCTTCCTTCTTTTCTCCAGTTTTGAAAGAGAAAAATCATATTTTTTGTGCTTAAAAAATATAAATCATTTACTGCTTAAAGCAAGCTTGCAATAGTTGTAACGTGTGCCCCCCCCCNTTTGTGTGTTCCAGGTTCGTATCATTGTGTCCGTGCTGTACGCTGCCCTGACTCCGTTCCTGAACCCCATCATCTACAGTCTGAGAAACAAGGAGCTGCGGGAGTCCATCAGAAAGACTCTGAGGAGGATCAGACCCAGTGTTGTTTTACCCACAAAAGAGCTCAACTCCGTGTCCTGAGCGAGGCATGGAAAGAGTATTTCTTTTTATTACAGGAGTACAAAATGAGAATACAGTCGCTCCTCCCCCAATGTGCTTTAAAGCAAAATAAAAGTTATTTACAGTTCACAAAATATTAAAATGTTTCCTTTGAATTCCATTTAACACAGTAGAAAACATCACAACACTGCAAATATTTTAGACTTAATACAGGCATCACAAACCCACCCCTCAATGATATATGATGCGAAGATCACCTCAACAGTCTGACATTATAATGCCTCCTTTTTTTTCTCATGCTTTGCAGCAAACCTTCAGAGAAACTTTCAGTTGAGTTAACTGTGATGACAACATTTCAACAGGAAAATAGTCTGAGTTTCTCTCCAACAGCAAACAGGCTGAAAGTCGGAATCTGAGAGTCGGAGTACACATTAAATGGACCTGACCTCCATTTTGTGGCCATGTGAAGACCTCAGTCTGGTGTGATTTCATGTGAACCTGTAGGAGGAAGGGACAGGGGATCTAGTGGGTGGGGTTAGACAGCCGTTGTAGCTGGGAGTACTGGTGTAGCAGGGTGGGTTATCCAGTTCAGGAGGAGATTCAAAACTGTTGCTGGACGAATCATCCAAGGAAGGTTCCTGCAAAACATGAAAGCAAACAAATTGCTTCAGCTATTTGCTGCCTTGCAACTTTAATTGGATGTATTGATGACACACCTTTTGCTGCAGGATGTAGAGTGATGTTACGGCATTTATTCCATTGTGCTCAGGCACCTTTGGAAGCAGGTCGTCTGTGGAAAAAAAAAAAATTACTATTCTCAAACTAGACCATTTCAGCAAATAATAAATGCAGATGAACCAAATCCAGTATGATAACACTGCACCTGTGTGATTGATGGGAGAGTGATGACAGCGGTCGTAGGACCTGGAGAGAGATTTTCGACCTGGAGGTTTTGACCTGACAAAAGAAAATAAAGAGAGTTACCTTTACTCAATGAGCTGCCTTTTCAGATCAGCTAAATATTCAAACCTGAAATTGAATTGTACTTTTTGGAAGGGGTCCAGCAGGCACATACTGTTACCAGCGTGATGAGGAGGAAGATGCCTCCAGTGGAGAGGATGATGTAGAGGGAACTCCTCCCTGAGGGGATATGTAAAATTAGGAGTAAAGAATACAAACATATGCATATTTATTTAGGATTCCAGGTCAGAAAGACTGGAGTAACATATTAACACCACATACTTCAGGCCACAACTACTAGTCTAAAATTATGAAGATGTGATCAAAGCTGCTGTCCTTAGAGAGTCCACTTGAGGCTGGCTGTAGAAACACCAGAAGCAACATAAGCACCCAGTCAAAAAGATGACTTTTATCGCAAAAGTATACACGTTTATAGCCTGATTCAAAAACGTCTTGGCGCTGCTCACTCGTTTCAAATTAACGAGCTTTGACCACGTTAAGGCATGGCTGATTTAATTGTAGCTGTCTGCAAAAATACTTGGGCATGGTCATACTGGCCATCTGCTCTAGAGGCCCATTTATACTCCCTTCATGTACAAAAATGTTGACGTCCTTTTCAAAATAATGTCACAGTCACAGTTACTGTTAACTGCCCAGAGTCAAAAATTTATGACAACAACAAACTCAAAAACAAACATAGCAACTGTGGAGCAGGCGGTATTGCTTGTGGTATTGCAAATTGACATATACAGATGTTTAAAGCTCCTCACCAACTTGCAAAGTTTTTCTTTTTCTTTCTACTGCCATTGTTATCTCTTCTTCTTGGCTCACTAGAGCTATGTAAGAAGTGGCAGCAGCAACACTGCCCCCATGGTTTGACCCATATCAGTTAGTTTTATGGAAAATGCATAAAGTAGATTAAATGAAAGCAAAGCATTGAGTGAAGGCGTTGTCTGTATCAGTATCTGTACCCCTGGTTAATGAGGTCATGATGTATAACCCGAGACATGTATCAATCGTGACAATCATTTTAAACAATGGCAGGGGTGTCAGTGGGCTGTGTTGGACCAAAACAACTTAAGCTAGTTAAAAAAAGTAACTGAAGTTTCAACAAATCTACAATTTCATTTTTGTTTCTGTGTTTTCCTTTGTGCTGACTCTGATGAGCCTTGGTCTTGTAGACAGACCCTTTATGATGATTTATGACGTGTGTCGGCGATCATGCTTATGTCTGGTTCGTGAATTGAGCCCTGTATCTGGCTCAAAAAAAGTCCAGCGTGACGGAAGCCATAAGTGGGAGGGGTGTTTTGATGTCCCTTCAATTTTATTTCTGTTAGGGAAACTAGGACCGAACAGCCAATAAATCTATGATTCATGGCCATTTGCTCCAGTAGTCCTCGTTATGTGAGATTTTTCCTCACAGGTAGCTCCCATGTGTCTTCTAATACCCTCATACCAGTATCTGGTGTTAAAGTCTTCCCTGTAACTTTTTTTAACTTTTATTGAAAAAATGAAACATTTCTTACTGTACACAGTCAGCCTGAGAGGAAGACTGGTCACATTGCAGACAGGATTTCCCACCGTACAGCTGTAGATGTCGTCATCCGCCATCAACACCCTCGTGATGGTCAAAAACTTCTGGTCAGGTGATAACACGAACCTTGTCATATTGGACACTGGCTTTCCTCCTTTGAACCACCTGTATGTCGTCCTGGTCCCGTTGTCGTGGGAACAGTTAAGGATGACGTTTTCACTGAGCTCTAGTACTGATGAAGACTCCATGTGGATGTAGGGCCTGGATACAGACTCTGGGAACGGGAGGTATTGGATGATTATTCTTTAGAATGTAAATGCAAATACAATAACTATCAGAAATTGCATCCAAAAGTTATACTTATACAAGAATAATACATAAAACTTGTCCTCCTACCATCCACTGTGAGTGTGATGCTGCCCTCTCCTGTAAAGGTGTCATCAGTGATGGAGATCTCCACATCGTAAGTCCCATCATCAGAGAGTCTGAGGTTGTGGAGAAGCAGAGTCCCATTTTCAAACACCAGGATGCGGTCTCGATACTCTGGCCTCAGAGTCCCGATGATATCTGTTCCAATAGACTGGACGACAGTGATAGACTTTTCCCTCCTGAGCTGCCACTTTATTACCGGCAGGTCCAGGCTGAAACTGCTGTAGCGGACTGACAGTAGGGCCTCACCGCCTACTGAGCCTATGAGGAGTGTGTTGGGGATCGTCATATTTACGGCCAGCACACCACCTGCAGTAAGAAATACAGTAGTTATGTCAGAGCTTGTGCCAAGATAGTCTGGCTGCAGACCTCATCTCTCAAGTCCCTATCCTGCAGACGTTTTAAATTATTTCTGGTCAAAGCAGGGCCGAACGGTTTTAGAAAAATGTCTAATTGTGATTTTTCTGGAAGATGTTGCGATTTCAATTCAATCATGGTTTTCATCAAATCAAGCTGCAGTGAAGTATTCACAATGTACAGTAACATTTACAAACTTGACAGAAAATGCATCAAAGTGGGGAAACATCAAAAGCTTTTACTCTTATGCAAAGATAAAAACTCAAGGTAAAAATTGTTTCCAAATGTATTTATTAAAAATAAAGAGATAAAAAGACAAAATTCTGGAAGAAAAAGTCAGATTTTGGCTAAAAGTCAAACTTATGAGATAAAAAGTCCAATTTTGAGACAAAAGTCAATATTTTGAGATAAATCAGTCAAAACAATGAGATGTATAAGTCAAAATTCTGAGATAAAAAGAGAAAACTTTACCAAAAGACAAAATTTATGCTAAAAAGTCAAAATTATAAAATTAAGTGATACAAATTTGAGATAAAAAGTCAAATTCTGAGCTACAAGGTCAAGTTTTAGAAACAAAATATCAAAATATTGAGAAATAAAAGTCAAAATTCTGATTTAAAGAGACTAAACTTTGAAAAAAGAAACTCTGATCCAAAAATTCAATGTAATGACATTTTGAAAGTTTTGAGATAAATAGCCTAAGTTATGAGACAGGAAGATTAAATTTTGAGATTCAGATTCAAAATTCTGATATAGAGACAACACTATTACAAAAGTCAAATTCTGAGGTTGAAAGTTGAAGTTATGAGATAAAAAGTCAAAGGTATGAGACAAAAAGATAAAATTTTGAGATACAGATTTGAAATTTAAAAAACATGCATGTACTTTCTTTAAAGTCCTTGACCAATAGCAGTTACAACAACTGGAGAAAAAAAGGACCATCTTTGACTCTTAGCTTTTTAAAATAATATAGTGAAAAATATCCTTAAAAGTTTTAACATAAAAAAGACAAATAGAATACGAAACAGTTTAAAAAACAAACTTAAGTCTTACACTCAAGAGGTGTGCGTAAAACAGCTGACACAACAGTCTCTGGGTCAATCAGGAGAGCAGAAAATGAAATATTGTAGTTTTGGCGATCACATGATCACCATATCTGGAATTTCAATGTCGATCAAAAAACGATAAAGTGATCAGCCTTAGGTCAAAGTGTGTAATACATTGTCATTCCTTGGGCAGACAGTGGAGGTTGAGGTCTGCAGCCAGACCCCCTTCGTTTTTGCAGGCACCACGCCCCATCACTGCTGTCCACTGGAGCCAGCTTTCATGGCACATCCACAGTGCCATAGCAACAGCTGCCAGTCATTGGGACAGGCCAGCATGAGGCAACAAAAGCTGCGATTGTTGTTTAAATTTCCTTCTTGGCAGTTCATGAAAAGAGCACTGGGGGCAATCCAGATGCCACGCTAGCTCTGCAGAAACAGAACAGCTCAGTGACTCTGCCGCTAACCGTAACAATAGCAGGACAGTGATGAGACGCAGCTGAAATAACTAAATATCTGAAATCACTGCGTCTGGTATTGGCTGGGGGCACAATACTGTATAAGTTACAAAGAGTGTCCACAAGACTGTAAAAGCGCCTACACAGCCAAAGCAATCCAACACCCCAACAACAAATACCACCTTTGTGATGCAACGTTGGGTCAGAGCTTTGTCATTTTAACCCTCTGCTTTCTGAAAATATCTGGCGACATAAGACAATATAGGAATATGTGCATGATCATGAAACTAGGGATCAGGTTGTATAAGATTGCATCTAACCTTCATAATAGTCTTTTTTGTATTTGTAATACACATGCATCTTATTAATAACTAGAAACATTGCATTGTCTCCCACCCTTCAACTTTAATTGTCAATGCAATTCAACTATATCTACATCTATGCTTGAAAATTTCTAAGAAAATAATGAGTTTTTTATGCACAATCTTATGCAAACTTTCAAAGTTACATCCAAACTCATGGAATATGAAGTTTTGAAAATATCCCTTCACTGTTACACTTAACAATCAGAAGGAAACATACTTTTCTTATCAAGCCTCACTGTTTTGCAAGAAGAAAGTTATGCAAGAGCTAACTCATTTGTGGCCCTTTGTATAATAACATGCTGGTGGAACATCAGACTATTGTTAGGAAAATAAACAATAGAATCCATTTAGGTCAGAAATTTTCAGAAGAAGCTCAAAAGTAAAGGATGCAACTTACCTGAATCCAAGGAACCGACACAAATGAGCAAAAAAATATGTGAAAATATTCTTGGTTTAAAAGGAGCCTCGATCTCTGCCTTCATTTTGGGTCCCAAGCTTTGTTTTCCTCTCAGACAAGCAGCATGATTTGCAACTGGGCAGGACGGAGAACACAGTCAGTCATTCAGACGCTGCTGGGACTGAGTACATGTTGTTCTCAAACGCCAATATAACAGGACAACAGTGTGTGAGGGTGTGTGTGAGGATGACCCTTTTGTACGTCTATTTAGCTTTATGGTAGTATTTGAGAAAAAAAATTACGAGGAGATAACACAAACGATAAATTAAAACATCTTATATTGAAATTTGCACCTGGGAACTCACAAAAATAAAACAAAGAGACATCATCACTAATGGGAAAACAGACAAAAGCTTTGAAGACTGGATTATGCTTTCTGAAATTAGTCCTCCAGGAACAGCCCACTTCTACACTATTTATCACTTTGCGTGTGTTTCCCAACCTGCAGGGGGCGGTGTATCACAAAAACATGTCAACAATGGTATTAAACGAGAGCATATAGTTTGCATTTGTTTAAACATCATTATTTTTTACCAATTCCTCTTCTGTGCCAAGTGGCCGCAAAGGATTGTTAATGACATGGCTATCACATTGATCTCTGCATAATAAATCAAATAGATATCTGTTTATGCACTTGAGACATGAGGAGCACCCGTTAGTCAGCCATGTTGCCTGTGCATCTTTGTCCGGTATTTACAAATTTTTGGAGGTGTGCAACATGGAAAATTTCCAGGACAAGAACAAGACACAGCCAAAGCCTTGTGCACAAATGTGTATGTGTCAAGTATAAGCAAGCTTGAGCCCTCCATGAAATGCATTATCACTCCTTTGAGGTATTTTTTATTTATTTTTCATTTATTTATTTTTTAAAATGCTGCAACCCTTTGCTCAAAATGACCACAAAAATGACTTTCTTTCAAGTGATTTTCTGAAAAAAAACAAAAAACAAAAACACTTTTGTGTCCACATTCTAAAGTCAATAGTTTGTTTTGATTTGAATCTTTCTGAGGCCTTGTGCACATTTCCTTCTATGATGTCAGTGCCACAGTTCTACAGCTGTGATGTTATAACACATGAAGTTACACTTTGAAACATTCCATTCACAGACACTCAGACACAGACACACTTGAGTTGGATTCACTTTACCAGATACTGTTGAGTTTTCTTCCAGGTATTTACAGTTTTAGTAATGGACAAAAAACCAAAAAGACAGCTGAGGGCTCGCCGATCTCTGACCATGAGAGAGGATGAAGGTAAGTAAGATATCCGTGAAATCACTGGGACAGGAGGGTTAGAAAAGACATGTTTTATGGTTTTATTTTTCTACCCTTTTGCACAATTTTTTAAACAAATTTTGGATTTAAATGGGATTATCTGTTTGAAGTGGGTCGCATTGAAAAATGAATGGCAATCAGATCATTTTTAAGCACTAATTTACTTTGTTCAAGACAACTTTTTACCAGATACAACCCAAACCATTAATTTACAAACTATTGAATTCTGCTTTTATCAATATTGTTACTCAGAACAAACAAACTAACCTAATCTTTTTTGCATTTTAGATGGAACTAGTAGCAGGACTACCATAGCTCAGGCCAGTCCTGAAACCCAAAACCCAAGGAAAAGGAAAAGGAGTAGTGATTCTGAATCTATTGACACAGGAGAGGAAGATTTGAGGGAGACGTTAAAACAAAAAATCGAAGATGGTGGAGAAGGTATTTCACACCCTAACCAGGTGAAGAGGAGGAAGCTTGAAATTAGTCAGGAGAACGTGGAGTCTGCGTCCACGTCAGCATTCCCTGATTCTGGTAAGTTAGTCTTCGGAGTTCATTACATATTACATATAATCTTAAAGCTCCTGTAAGAAATTTTCAGATTGAAGAGATTTTGGCGCCCCCTGTGGTCAAGGTGATATCGCTTCTATCTTTGCTGATATGGTTCTATTGGTTTAATGAGTGTGATTTTCTAGATAGAAGTTGTAAGAGAACCAAAAAAGCTAACACTCCTTTTTGTTATTCCACCTGTAGAAAGTAGCTGTAGAGTTGAACGCTCGTCTGCAGAGGACGCTGAAACGAGGGGCAAAAAGAAGAAACGTGATTCTGGGGATGAAGGGCCTGACAGGAAGAGGAAAAGAGTTGAGGAATTTGAGACTCTGTCTGTGGACCAACGTAAAGGTATGTAGAGAAAGTCTATGACATTTTTTACAAATAAGCAGATATATATTGTTGAACTGGATTTGCTAATGTGAATGTTCATCTGTGCTAACATGAATTATCTGTTCGTCTTTCAGCTTTGTTTGAAGCAAAATATGAAGAGGAAAATCCGCTTGGAGAAGGTGGCTTTGGAAGTGTATTTGCCGGCTATAGAAAATCAGATAATCTACCAGTATGTATTATACCAATTGTATTACATTTTATAACACTTTATTATATCAGAGAAACATAACACAGA
This sequence comes from Thalassoma bifasciatum, assembly GCA_008086565.1. Lineage (NCBI taxonomy): Eukaryota > Metazoa > Chordata > Actinopteri > Labriformes > Labridae > Thalassoma > Thalassoma bifasciatum. Next base: position 125,995 of record RPOG01001621.1, on the reverse strand, counting down.
CAAAAAGTTTGAACAATAAGTGCTAACAAAGTTTTATTTTTGTGTTCTAGGTTGCTATCAAACACATTCCACGGGAAAAAATTTACGGCAAAAAGACAGACAAGAATGGGAACCACTTTTCAATTGAAATAGAAATCATGCTTAAACTTTCATCTGAGTCAGAGAGGGCATCAGCACCAGTGTCGCTGCTAGACTGGTATGACCTGGGACGGGAGCAGATACTTGTTATGGAGAGACCAGTCCCTTCTACAGACCTGTTAAGCCACATCATCGTTAGTGGAGGTACTCTAGAGGAGGAGGAGGCAAAAGTAGGTTATACTTTCCTTGCTAATGTGTTTTTACCTCTTTATATTCATAATTCATTTGTATCATCATATTTTTGCTTAACTAGATGTTACCATTTAATTTGATCCTTTTCATCATTATTGCGTGGACAATCCATACTTAACTTTTGTTGGGGTTTTTGAATCTCTCTCAGGTTATAATTAGACAGCTTGTGGACGCAGCGAAGGAACTTGAAGATAGGAAGATATTTCACAGAGACATCAAGGTTGAAAATATTCTCATTGAGACAGGCTCCGACGTGCCCCGAGTTCGACTTATAGACTTTGGACTGAGCTGTTTTGTCAAAAAACAATCATGTTTCCGGGTCTTTTGTGGTAAGTACAATCACTTCTGAGCTATTTCTTTCAAGAAAACAACATCTTTCTGTGTTATTTTATGAACAAAATCCAAAAAACAACAACTCTTTTCTCAATCAAACTTTTCTCTGTGAATTTCAGGAACCTCTGCTCACACTCCCCCTGAGTGGTACAGTCGCAGCACCTACAAAGCTGGTCCCACCACAGTATGGCAGATAGGTGCTGTACTGTATGACTCCCTCCACAAAAGAGCGGCATTTGAGACCAAAAAGTACATTTGGAAGAGGCTGAAAATCAGAAGGAAACTTTCAGAGGGTACGTAATGCAAACTGATAAGAAAACCTATACCTTCAAGTTGTGTCACCACCAAACTCAGGATATAATTTGCAGTAGAAAGGCACAGAGCTGTCTGGCATCTGAGTTTGCACAAATTATGTTAATTATCCGTGTTTGGTGTAAACACAACAAAAACCAAGCAGACAGAAAATCTGTTAATCGATGTTCTGTCAAATATGGTAATGCTTTGTATACTTAACCCATTCTTTCTGTCTCTCTCTCCAGAATGCCAGGATTTTTTACAAACATGTTTGACAAGAGCCCCGGAAAAGCGCCCCACACTGGAACAACTACGACTCCACCCATGGCTGAGGTAAACCCATGGCTAAGGTAGACCCACACAACCCACTCACAAGGACACTTTCACACAATATGATCATCCCCAAATTGGCCCAAACCAAAACAGTAACTCCCTGTAGCTCCCCTATATGGGGCGCCGAATGTAAAAATTCAGTCACTGTTAAATACGCAACACTTTGTGAACATTTAGTTCACTTTTCTCACATTTAGCTGGATCTTCTTTCATTTAAGACAGAAATTCATGCAAAACAGACATAAAAAAAAAACCTAAATCTAAATGTTAAATCTGGACCTAAAAGCTAAACCTAAATCTAAATGTGAAATCCAAATCTGAATCCTAAATCTAAATCTAAATCCAAATCTTAAATCTTTCACCAAGTGCAAAGCTAAATGTTCAGAAATTATGCAAAGTAGGCGGGTTAGCGCCTGTTCTCCACACCACTTGCATTACGTCGGATCACCCACTGAGCCGCAGTCGTTTGGGTGGGTGGGCGGGGCTGCGTGATCCCATGTTATGCAAGGGGTGTAGAAAACACTTTGCATAACAACTTAAACAGTGACTGAATTTTTACATTCGGCGCCCCATACCCCCAGTCATCTGTAGAAAGGAGATCTCTCTTTAAATTGCCTTTCTCGAGGTTTCTTCCATTTTCCAATAGCCCCAGGAATTTTGGGAGTTTTTCCTCGTCTTTATTGAGAGCTTGGACTGGGTTAAGAGCTACTCAGTTTTATAGAAGCCCCAATATGTCCTTTAAAAATACTCGTCTGAACAATATTTGATTTGGAACAAACAACAAAAATGATAAATACAAACAGATGGTTGCATGGTAACACACTGGTTAGTACTGCAGCGTCACAGCAAGAAGGTGACCAGTTCGAATCCCAGTTTGAGCACGGTGAGCATTTTTGTGTGAAGTTCGCATGTTACCATGCATGCTTGGGTTCACTCTGGGTGCTCCAGCTTACCCACATAGTCCAAAACAAAAAAGAAACCCCCCCCCAAAAGCTCCCCCAGTCATCCATGTAAAAGGGGATCTCTCTTTAAATTGCCTTTCTCCCTTTTGGGAGTTTTCCCTCGTCTTTGTTGAGAGCTTGGGCTTGGTTAGAAGCTGCTTAGTTAGAGCAGAAGCCCCAAAATGTCCCTTAAAGATATCATTTTTGGAAGTGTTTCATTTGAAATGAACAACAAAAATTATAACTTCAATAAAAGTTGGTTGCACAGATGAACAAGATGAGTGTCAAGCAGTCATTAACTCTTTCAACAGCAGATGTGTTGGTGTCTACACATTTCTTCAAGCTCACTTGGTATGTCCATTATTGCTACACTGGCGGTGAGTTGAACCTGTGCTCACTGAGAGGAGTGAAGCAAAGTTTACTTTGGCCATTGTCAAGCATTTATCTTGTGTGGAAAAACTGAAAAATGCAGCTTTGTTACTTTAAGGCTGCATCATCAACAACCACCAATGAAGGAACTGCTATGTTGCTAAGCAACACGTGAACAACAGCTGCACTCTTCAAACTTAGAGGAGCAAACATATTATGATTTAACCTGCATTTAGTGTTGATTTAATCCTAATATTTTCTCAGAGTTAATTGTTTGTCTGTGACACTTTCTGTCATGGCTGAAATCATCATGTTTGAGTCTCAGGAGCTCTACAACCTCTTGAACCAGCACAGCTCTGTGTCCAGACTGGCAGAGATCAACTACCTGTGTTTGATAGGTAAGAGAGAGGGTCAGCTTAGGGATGGAGGTTATGAGTCATTGTTATTGTCTCAGTATGTGTGATCAGAGTCCGATCTGCTTTAGTACTTTGATTATAATTTAAAATAGCTTTCTCACCTGTCTTTGCTTCTTGTAGATGCTCGGGAAGCCCAGGATTACAGAGAGAGCCACATCATAACGGCTAAAAATGCTAAAATGGTAGGGGTATTATAATTTGTTTCAGGTCCAGACTGACCCCATAACTCTAGATATTAGAGCATGTTTTCACCAAGAAACCAATTAAAAAGAAAACACATTGCAAAAAACAAAAACAAGGATATAAAATCACAATGCTGGATGTTCATTCAAAGCGTGTGCAGATTCTCAAGCTGCTACACATTCAGATAAAGGAGAAATGTAATTTTCCTGTGAACTGCTCAAAACATTATCTAACAGCATGACATCCGCATTAGACTTTCTGAAATAATGAGGTCGTCATTTCACCAGTTCTTGTTCCATGCAAGTGCCAGTGCTTCGTTGGTTCTTATCCCATTCTTCCTAAGAACGGGTTCGGTTTTCCACTGGCAAGGAGCCAAGTTAGAGCCACGTCATTGCATCATCAGTAACGGTCAGAACATCACTGCATGCGTAGCCATTTCAGTTTTTCCCCATGATTTATAGCCTTCAGGGGGGCAGGGACGACACTGTTTACACTGGTATGGACAAGACAGGATTAGAAGAGTGGTCAAGTTTCTCATGTCAGTCTAAATAAATGAGCCAAGTGTCAGGAAGTCATTATGATGGGATACCTCAGTTGTTGGGATTGTTTGATGTGTCAAATATGAAACCTGTCTTATTTATTTTAGGATTCAGAGGGGTCATTTCTCCTCCCAGAGGCCATGGAGGTGGACAGTATGCAGCATGTTGTGATCTATGACAGCAACACCAGCTGTTTGGAGGAGCAAGGTGACTGGAAAAAGTTTTGCAAGGAGTAATCTTTACGCTTAGGAGCATTTTAACCTTATTTGGAGGAGTTTAATATGTGTGACTGTGATTGCAGGCAGAGCAGTTGAATGTGCTCAGGTGTTTGCAGAAGCGAGCCTCCATCCAGTCAAGATAGTGAGAGGAGGTTTTCAGAGGTTCTCAGCTCTGTACACTTTTCTAAGAACGGAAAAAATCCTCTACACCATCACGGTGAAAAAAAACAAAGCTGACCTATCACCAGAACACATCCTAATCAATACGAGCAGTTAAGGGAGTCAAATCCATGCTGATGAGAATGTGTCTGTGGGTTTCCTCAGGAACTGGAGAATCTGAAGTCTTATCCAGTGGAGATTATAGCAGGTCTGCTCTTTATGGGCGACCAAAAACAAAGCATGGACTGCACTATAACAAGAGACCTGAAGATCAGCGCCGTGGTCACCATCTCAGAGAGCAACACTCTGGAGTGAGTTGGGACTGATATTATAACAGATTGTAAATGATGTGTTGTTTTTGTTGAATCTTACCCATCTGGTGGAATCTTTCAGATCTCGACTGATCAAGTTTAGTCAGAGCAGCCTAAACATTCCTGTGGCTGACTCCATGGGGTCAGATTTATTTTCAAGTTTTGAAAAGATCTGCAATTTCATCGGTAAGTCAGGCGGACACATCAGTTTTTAGGCATTAATGTTTACTTTAAATTGATGAAATGATCTGTTCACTGAAGAACATGAGCTCTCTAGTGCTTACTTTTGCATTAATGTGCTTTGAATTCACTTTGCAAGGTTTTTTCAGAAATGTAGTTTAAATTACTAACCTAAATACTAAAGAGAAATGAATTGAACAAACCTCCTTGACCCTGTTTTCAGGATCTCACATCAACACTGGCTCCCGTGTCCTGATCGTTTCCAGGCAGGGCAGAAGCCGCTGTAGTGCCGTGACAATCGCTTTCCTCATGTTTCACCTCAAATACACACTAAAGGTAGGTGGTGAGAATATGTTCACCTCAATGTAGCCAGACTGCTTCAGGAGACTCTGGAAAAGCTAGCGAAAGTGCTGCCAATAAAAACCCTGCTTCCCAAATGCCCTTGTTCCCCACTGTCATGATGAACCAAGGTATGTCTTTCAGTTTGCTTTGAGAGTATAACATCCTCTTGTTAAGTCAAGAAACAAACCAACTCCAGTTACATTTACAATATTACTCTCTGTAATGTGCCCCTGATATTAAACCACCTTCAGAAAGTATAACATAATCCATACATAACAAATAAGTGCCAAGAAAAAAATTTGGATGGACAAAATATTACATTAAAAGTCTGTAATATCCCTGATCTGACTTTCTAGGATGCTTGGAGATACGTGTTCAAATGTAAACCCACCATGAGGCCTAATGCAGGATTTCTACGACAGCTGTCTGACTGGGAACTTCACACCAGAGGAGCAAAAGTGACTGAAATCTCTGGAACCTGTATATTAACAATGGAATGAACGAACAGAATGACCTGGTTTAATCTTCTTAGGCATTAATGCAGGTTACTTTTGTTATTGTATTAGCTCTTAATATTTATTTGAATATGGAGAAAGAAACACTTCTAGTTTAAGAACTGTTTACATGGTCAAACTGTATTTTTTTTCTTTACTTTTCATGTTTTTCAAGAATAAGTGGTGCATGGGAATTTTAATGAATGTGAGGAAACACACATGAATAAACAATGCTTTTATATGTGAACAAATTTCCAGACTTTTGTCTTCTCTTGTATTGATAAACAAAATACATCTAATTGAACAGGAAGCCTCATTAAATGGGTCAATGACAAAAAGAGGGTCTAAAAACTTATTTTTAAAAATTTCTTTGAAAATGGATAAAAACATATGTCTGAGAGAAGAATTATGTTTTCTAACAGATTTCAGTAGTTGACCAACATTTCAAAGTTTTTAGGTTCATAATTTTTTAGTATTTTTAATTTGAGCACCCAAAAATGTCAGGTGGCGCAACCAAATATATGAGAATATATTTATATGTTCCTGTTATTTTTTCTGTGTGAAATTATTGGCAAGTATCTCTCAAGTGTCTGTAGTGACTCATACATTTTCATTTTATGTGTTTCATTTGTTTTATTTGTGAATAAGATAAATAATTTTATGTTAAAATAACATTTCACATTATTACATTGGTTGTACCACCTGACATGGAAATTGTTCCAGTCACCAATGAACTGAAAAAACATTTTTTATCAGTATTTCAGAGAAATCTACAAACTTTTCCACTTGGTCACAAATGTCATTTGGGGTCCTCTGGCTGATGCAGTTTCCTTTTTCCTGTTTTATTCTCCTCACTTTAAAATAAAAGTCTAATGTTACGGTTGCACCATCCTGACATTTGACAAGGTAAAAATTACCAAGTTGGACAAAGTTTTTTAAATTTCTCAACAGCTTTAAAATTATTTTTATTTGCAAGGAATGTTTTATTTAAAAGGGTTCAAGCATAAAATAATGCCACTGTATTTTTAATTTCCATTTACAATAACTGATATTCAATTTTTAGAGTTTAATTACTGTGGATACTTGTCAGGACGGTTGCACCACCTGACATTTTGGGGGTTTGAGGAACCAAAACACAAAAAAACATGTTATATTTTAATAGTTTAAAGATGTGTTCAAATAAGACAGGTTTCATAGAATAAAGAAATACATGTGATGAAATACTCAATTCATGATGTAAGGAAATATTGCACTCGGACACAAAAAAAGGGACTTCATGTCATTGACCCAAATATAATATCAGTTTTCAAGTGGCACATTAATGGGGTGTGGGTGTTGGTAACAATGTAGGAGATGACAGTTTGTCCTTTGGGGTTACATAATGTCTGCTCTAAAAATACAGGCCACCTGCCAGCTTGTCAGGCAGTCAAACTTCCTGCAGCTTATCTTCCAGGAAAACTTCTATTTAGAGATTAAAGAAACAAGCTGCGCCACAGACAATGTTTCATTATCACCTCAAGGTTCTAAAATGAGGCACAATGTTTCTGTTTACCTCGCTTCATCCTGTTGACAAGAAGGGACTCGGTGTGTTTCCTTGCAGAACAAACTCAGGGCAAAGTGTTTTGAAGCCGTAAAACTGGTTCTTGACGGCGCTGCGGTTGATTGGCTGAAAGGTGGAACCAAAATCACCAACGCGGCATCTGATTGGACAAAGCAGTGGCAAAAAGTACGTTCCGCACACATGACGCACGACGCATTTGGTAACGTTTCCAGTAGTTAACGAAGAGAAAACCAGATCCTGTGTGTGACCTTTAGAAATAAAAGCATGGACCACAATAGTCTGGCTTCAATTAAATTTTTCTTATTCCAGCCGGAAGTGATTGAATGTAACATTAATTGCTTTCCTGAAATACTGCCTTGACTGTACTGCAGTGATTACCAAACTGTGGGCCGCGGCCCCCTGGTGGGCCGTGAAGGTATGGCAAGTCATAAATCATATCCAAAACAATCTAGTTATAGTGGAGTGTTATCATATAAAATTACAAGATACAAAAAATAAAGAAAGATACAGATATACAGAATAATGTCTTATTTGTTAAAACTCATACACGAGCTCAGTTAGGAAATTAAAAATGTTGAGATATTTGTATATAAAAAATGTCCACTAAGAAAGCATGTGAGAGCTGAACAGGCTTGACCTAGCTCAAACTGAACAACCTAATTTGTATTGAAAAAAAAAAGTAATAACACCCGAAATGTATTTACTTAACGTAAATGTAACTTAAGTGCTGAAACTCAACAAAAGGATGTATAAAAGGTAAGAATGTAATAATTGAATCAAACTGTAACAAATTGTTACATTTTGGGCAGAAAGTTGTTTTGTTTTGGGTTCAGAATCTGTTACATTCTTGACCAATTTGGATATTTTGGGTTTTATCACTTTTTGGGTCGTTGTTACAAATGGGGAAGGCATTTAATATCTTCCGTATTTATGGGATTGGAGCAGGGCTGCAAATATTTTTGAGACTGAAAAGTGGGCCATGAGTTGGAAAAGGTTGGGAATCCTGCTGTACTGCAGTATTTTTCTGAGCAAAGAGTTATAAACTTTAGGCTTTTATTGTGAAGGTCGCAACCGGAAGCTGCACCCTTGTTGTTACTAACAGCCATAAACAGTCGAACTGTTGCACAGCAGGCGATAATCCTTCCCAACTCCTGGAGGTTTTTGATGTTACTGTAGAAAATGTTGTTTAGTCCGTCGGGTTTAGCGGAGTGTTTCCGCGAATGGGAAGATTTGGAGAAGAATTACCAACAAATTCAGGTGAGTAGAGCTCGTTAAAGTCTGGTGTTACCTTTAAGTGTGTGCACTGCCCCCGGGGTGAGCTCCGGCTGGAGAAGGTGGGTACACACACAGAGACAGACAGATACACACTCACAGACACATACACACTAAAAGACAGACAGAGACACACTCACAGACACATACACACTAAAAGACAGACACACACACACACAAAGACACATACACACTAAAAGACAGACACACACACAGACACACACACAGACACACAGCAGGGGAGCCGCCCTCCACATCAGCTGCAGATATGACAGCTCTTTGACAAACCACCAAAGACAAACACGATGAGACTTTCTCACAGAATATTCGTGTCATGACAAAATTATGACGCTATGTTTTGGGTTAAGCATCAGACATTAAAATGGAAGAGTTAAAATCACCTGTGAGGAGATTTTAACTGCTCATGAGACACATTGAAGTAAATACCAATGCCTCTGTAGGAACAAGAAATATCTCACACCCCTTTGTCAAACATGAAAAACTGGGATGAGGATAGGAGCAATTTAAAGGTGGAGTTTGGGAATTTTTCCAGGAATTTTCAGGAGTACATATGTTAAACAGACTCATGAGTGGTAGCTTTGGATGCATGAGACTATGTACTACACCAGTGGTTCCCAACCTGTGGGCCGCGGCCCCCTGGTGGGCCGTGATGGTATTGTAAGTGGGCCGCCAAATCATTTCCAAAATATTATAATTTTAGAGGAGTGTAATTATATAAAGATATAAGATACAAATAAAGAGAAAGGTACAAACACACAGAATACTGTTGTAAATGTCAAAACTCAATTGCGGGCTTGGTTGAAAAATAAGAATATTCAGATATTCATATATAAAAAATTTTCCACTAGGAAGGCTTGTTACAGCCCAATGGGTAACATGACCTGACTTAAATTCAACAATGACCCAATATGTAGTAAAAAAAAATTTAATAACTTGTCAAAAATTTAACAAAAGTGTAAAAAAATGTTTTACATTTTTGGCTATAAAAAGTTATTTTGTTTTGGGCTCAGAATCTGTCACATTACTGACCAGCTATTACATGTCAAATTTTATTAAATGTTGGGTTGTTGTTGCGAATGGGTCTCTAAAAAGGCGTTTTATATCCTCTGTATTTATTGGGTTGATGGTGGGCCGCAAACATTTTTGAGACTTAAAAATGGGCCCAGAGTTGGAAAAGGTTGGGATCCACTGTACTACACTATACTGCTTACATATGTACACTAGAGGTGGTGGGGCTTTGTTCACAAGAAGTGCCACAGTCACAAACCAAAAGTTCCTTGTGATAAGTAAGAAAAAAGCTGTTGAATAAATAAACAAGAAGTGCTTTAACACTTTCAGGGTTATATGCAGCGGCCTCAAGATCTGTGTGTTCAGCTTTGTGTGTTCAGAACGGACTCTCTGTTTGTTTTTGAGCTCTAAGTTTCAACCTTCTGGTAGCACAGTCTATTGTGTATTTCACATCCTCCTCCCAATGCTGTAGGATTTCATCAGCTGCAATAAAACTTGAAACAGTTGAAGTTTAATGTCCAAGTAAGGCATTGCTTAAAGTTGACTTTGCTTCCTGCAGAAATCACCCTTTTTCTCTTCACTAAACACTTTGCACTTGCTCTACAAACATCTAAAACATAACTTTTGATTGATTCACGTTTCTGGCAAAAAAAATTATTCAAGTCTACAAAAAAGACAAAACGCAGGAGGTGGACAAAGTCTGTGACAACCTAACTGCTCCAACTGACTCTCTGACTCTGTCTTGCAGGTTGGAGGAGCACAGCATGTTAACAGTATTATATATCCCCATTATATTATTCGGTTGTAGAGGAAAACTGAAATGTTGGATCCTCTTTGTAGGAGCGAGTTATTAAAAGTTTGATCTGATGGGAGAAGAATGAATTGCTAGATGGAAATGTTATAGATCAAAATCAATAATAAACAGATATCAACATGATTAGGACACTTTTCAAATGCAAACAGTATTCATGGAGGCAGGAAACAAAAATTTCTTAGCATCATTTTTTTCCCAATATCATGCAGCCCTAATGCAGAAGAAGGAAAAGAAAAAAAAAGCAGTAAAGGTCCTTCACATTTGTATGTTCTTATTGATTCTAACATCAACTTCATGCCTGATACATTGGTGTAAATGTGAGAGCAAACCAAGATGTAGAGTAGATGTCCCAACATGATTTCACCACAGCTAACTGAGAAAGAAAGACTCTTGAGCAACTGCATTTATAGGTCACACAAGTTCAGTGGAAGACAAAGAGCCTCTGTTTTTTTTCAGAGCATTCATGCAAATATATATGCTGGCACACAGATAAGGACATGATCGTAAATTGTGTCCTCTCCACCCTGTAGATTGTTTATAACTGAAAGTAACACTTCTGTAATGCATAACAATCCAATGTTACCTTTTCCTCCTTTAGGACACACATCGTCTCTACAAACAGAAACTAGAGGAAGTCACCAAACTGCAAGATAGCTGCTCCAGTGTTATCGCACGTCAGAGGAAGAGGCTAAAAGAGCTCACTGTGTCACTGACAGAGTGAGTATTGATTGGATCTTTTACTGAGAATATTTTGTGAATATTTGTGCAAGAGGCTTTTTCCAAAGTGAAACAGACAAGATGACAGTTGTAACCTCTGTTTGGGGTTTTACTGTCTGAGTGCAGAGAGCAGGAGACATCAGTTTTTTATGGTTCAAGCTTTCGCTGTACCAAACATGTGGTCTCCCTTCACTGGAAAAAAAGTCACATGCTCAAGGCTAGGAAAGAAGGACCAGAGGAATCTAGAGTCCAAACATGAAAATTGTTGTTTCACAAAATAATTCCAAGTTTTGAGATTTGAAGTCTGTTGTATGTTCACAGTCTTGTAGCATTTCCTCCTCAATGTGAATCTGGCAAAGCTGGGTGTGTTTGTTTTCCTTAGGGTTCTAACTGCAAGACAAAATTGATCCCATCATTTTGTGTTTAGTTTTCATCCCAGGACAGCCTGTGATAGCCAACAAGTGCTTCCTACTTGATTGGCCAGTAGCGTACAGTAGTCAGGCCAAATAGTTCCATTAGTGGGTTGTTTGTCAGCTAAGTGGCTTGTCAGTCATCATAACACTTAACCAATAGCCTTACCCTTCACACAAAGACCAGCTGTAGCTATTTAGATCATTGGCGAGACTTATTTATTGCTGTGCATCTACTTTCATATTTATGTGTGCAACAGAGGAGGTACAATTTGTGACTGGGAACCACAATGTCATGATTTTTGGCAAACCTTTCCACAAAAAGAGCAAAGTTGATTGAAAAGAGGACACTGAGCACTGACAAAGCTGGTTTTGTTTGCACAGAGTCTTCAGATGAGAGCTCTGCCTGGTGTTTGGTCACCTGAGACTAAAAACTCTGCAACTCCTACAAGGTTCTACCTAGAAAGCTCAAATTTCACCCAGATATCGATGACAAGATGTAGAAATGATGTGGAGGATGTCTTATGTCTGGCATGAAGCATCTTAAAGTAATTGATTTTAAAGAGCGGTTACAGCAAAAAACAGAGAGAAAAAAAGTCTCAGCTTCATTTAGCCTGATGTGGACTTTAGCCACGTATAAAGACATGACATTTTCTGAAACTGGAGACTTAAATATCACAAATGAGGTGTTTCTGATTAATTTTGACCTTGTGGTTCTTCAGTTATAAGCTTTTCAACATATTAAGATTTATAGATATATAAAAGGTTGGAGGTAAAGGATTAATTTTGTCAACATGTTTTTTTTTTTTTTTTTCCATCCCAAGATGCAAAACCAACACTCAAACAACGACACTGAGTCCAGAGGAATTGGAGGCCATCACTGAAATTGAGGACTCCATTAAAGAGAGAGGAGATGTTTTCTCTGAGATGGAAGCTTTTCTGCCAAAAAAGAACGGGTTTGTCTTTGTCTTGGTTTTTCTAGAACAACAACATTTTTTTGTAAATTGTTGGATTTTCAAATGATCATCTTCTCCTCCTTTTTCAGGTTATACCTCAACCTCGTTTTAGGGAACGTCAATGTAACACTCCTTAACAAACACTCCAAGTAAGTCATCATTAAAGAGTTCATACACCATAACGCCTTCATCGCACAGTCCTGTTAACATTTTTTCGTATCTTTATGGCTTCTGTTCACAGATTCGCCTACAAAGATGAATACGAGAAGTTCAAACTGGTCCTCACCGTCATCCTTTTCGTGTTCTCCTTCACGTGTCGCTTTTTGTTTAGCTACAGGTGAGTTTATACTTGTGTGCCACTAAAACATGGGGCAGGGAGAGGTAAAGCGTACAGCTATAGTTTTTGTAGGGTGAGCTGGATTGGCGTACACAGATTGAATGGCGTGGACAACCTCAGTGTAGCTTGATCTCCTTGGTGAAGTAAGTTAAGTGTAAAAACGAGGCTTGATGGAAGAAAGCTCCGGAGGCAAACTAACTCTACCGGTGTGAGCTAATAGCCTTTGAGAGAACATCAAGGTGGACGTAGATGTAAGAGAGAGGAAAAAGCAGGCTTACTTTGAAGTGCTTGGCAGAAATAAGTAACATTCCCACTCAGTAGGGGTACAGAGTCAAAAGAAAACCTTAATAATGGACCCTTATGTCTAATTATTTCCACTTAAACTCTGAATTTGTGTGTTTGACTCTATTTTTGTTTGTTTTCAGAGCCTTAGATGCCCTCTTCAACTTCCTGTTGGTGTGGTACTACTGCACACTCACAATCAGGGAGAGCATCCTCACCAGCAACGGCTCCAGGTTTGTAACTACAGCTGCTGCTTTCATCATTTCTACTCTGGTTTAAATAGTTGAATTGACGTCACAGTCTTCTTCCAGGCCTTTAAATGTCACTCTGAACCCTGAATTTTATTTCAGGATCAAGGGTTGGTGGGTTTTTCAACACTATGTGTCCACCTTCTTGTCAGGAGTCATGCTCACCTGGTGAGAGATTCATTCACTGTTCATTCATCCTTCTGAGGAAATATCTCAAACATTTAACAAACTTTCCAAACTTTGGAATCACGTTTGATGTCTGATGTTTGTGTTTTAGTTTAACTTGCAGCTTTTTTTCATTCTCAGGCCTGAAGGTGCTCTCTACCAGATGTTTAGGAGCCAGTTCCTTTCATTCTGCCTCTACCAAAGTAAGAGACTCAAAGTTACAGTTATTTTGGGTGTCATAGTATAACAATTTGGGAATCTCTGCCTAAAAAAAACATGAAGAAATTATCTATTTGATTATTTAATTATGAACTCAACAAACCAACTCAAACCCTGGTCAAACCTACTAAACCTGCAAGACGGTTTTATTAGCACAGCCCACTTTTGCAACAAGGCATTTTAAGGTGCTTCAGACGAGGTCAGATAAATATGACAACAAAAAAATCCTAGAAACAAATCTGTTGTTGTATTTGTTCAGGCTTCGTCCAGTTCCTTCAGTACTACTACCAGAGCGGCTGTTTGTACCGACTCAGAGCGCTGGGAGAAAGACACACCATGGACCTCACAGTAGGTGAGTGCAGTTCAGACTTTTGTCATGCATCAGTTAATTTAAGTGAGTCCAAATCAATCTAGATAAAGGTTCTTAACTAATTCGGTGACTGTTGTCTCTTCTTGGTGTTCAGAGGGCTTCCAGTCCTGGATGTGGAGAGGTTTGACCTTCCTCCTACCGTTTTTGTTCTTCGGTCACGTAAGTAACCTTCCTGTAATACAGCTCACCACTCACTGTAATACATAATTACCGTACTGCTCTGAATTTGAGACAATGTTTTGTTGCTGGAAATCCCTCTTCAAAAAGTGGGGACGTCTTATTTTCAGAGACTAGACTCCTCACAGTTGCGCTACCTTCTCTGTCCGCTCTCTCTTATTCATCACTCTGAAAAATCTCCCTACAACGACAGGATTCATTTTCCCCACCCACTGTGATGTTGGATGCATTAAATATTTCACTAAATCTGGCACATTGCTGGTTTAAACAATGGCCGGCCTTATTTTAAGTTGTTTCAAGTGTTTTTTTAATAAATATATATTAGATTTTTCAACTTTAATGTTGTTCATGACAAAACAAGATTTTGTCCCTAACACCTTTCTCGAAAAAAAGAGGGTTGTCTTGTATCACTGTGTAATTCAATATGGCTTTCATTTATGAATCATTTTAAAACTTTTTTTGTCATTTGTGGTTTTAAAGAGAGGTTTCTTTATTTCCTCTTGCAGTTCTGGCAGCTTTACAACAGCATAACACTCTTCAAGATGTCTCAGCTCCTTGTGTGTAAAGAGTGGCAGGTTTGTACGACAGAAACTCAAGGTTTAATTTAGTTAAGGATTGCACTTCTATTGTTACTATGAAAGGCCCATCTATACTCCTTTTACATACAAAAATGTATTTGTCCTTTTCCCACGATGTGACCATAACTGCTCATATCATATTGTATCTTTATGCATTAATCTAAATGTGCCATTAAACCTTCATTTGGGGTAAACCATTATCAGCTGAATATACCTTTGGTGTAAATCACTTTGTTTACGTCTGTGTCCATAATGACTCTAACTTTGACTCTGTTGTTTCTCTGTGGTCCAGGTTATGATGTGCGGCTGCTCTTACATGGTGCTCTTTATGGGAAACTTCCTCACCACACTCGGAGTCGTTTACCAGAAATACAACCAGGACAAATCCAAGAAATTATAAGACCGACTCACTGAACTGAGCGGGATCACCAAAAACCCTCAAGTTTTGTGATTTCACACCAAAACCAAAGCTCTTATATTGTCCTCAAAGCTGTTTGTAGAGGCTATGAATGTCGTCCTGGAGGACTTTTTTATGTACTGCCACTTTATCAATGTCCCTCTAAATTCAAGACTTTAAATATTAAAGCAGTGTGTCAAAATGAGCTGTCCCAAAAACAACCAGGTACCTCGCAGGTTTTATGAAATGACACTGCTGGGTTTCTGTGTTGGATTTCTGTGTAGCTCAGAATAAAAACAAGGACAGTGTTACTGAATTTTCATCATGTCTATCAAAATATTTATTTAGGAACATCTACGGTTTGTTACTGAGCCACTTGGGCCCTTTTCAGAATTTTAGAAAGTAGCTTAAAGAGGAGGTGTTGTGCTTTTTTCAGGCTTTGTACTATTCATTTAACAGCTCAAAATAATCTTCATTTAAAACTCTTTTCTGCCTCTGACTGAAACACTTTGTTGAAGCTCTTGCCTCTTTAACACAAACCCCCTTCCATGTGATTGGCCAGCTCTATGGAGGCCTGTCAGTTGCAGAGCAAAAGGTGTTTTGAGCAGTGAACAGACAGATTCAAAAATTTCTCACACAGACAAAAAAGTATGGTTTGAAAATCTTCAGTCTGACAGGTTTAGTATAAACATCCAACATTGTTTCTTTGAATCCATGTTAAAAATCTGGTAAAGCATAATACCCCCTCTTTAATAAAACACTCCTCCACGTCCTACTTTCCCTCTCTTTGTTTACATTGTTTTGTTCAAAGTTTCTAAAGTTTTCATTTCACTCCATTTTTGAGACCCACATGTTTAAATCTTTCCATGTTTAACTGGAAAGTAAAGTTTGTTAAAAGGTCAAATAAAAGTGCAACACAAATATTTGATTTTGTGTTTTTTTTTTCTCCTGTGTGTTTTACATCAGGGCTGGTACTAAAAAGTGTGTGTGTGTAAATGTCTTTGTCTGGGTAATTTATTGCAAATTAGTTTAAATCCCAATACGGTCTTCTGCAATATTCTTATCGCAGACAGTGCAATATTTCCCTAACCTCAAATATTCTAATTGTCTGCGGCACTGAATTTTTCGTTTTCAATATCTGTAAACCATAATATGGAATCTGCAATGGGTCAACATAATACCTGGGTTTCACTTTCTGAAATGAGTGACTAAAAATATTGAACTTAATTGTGATATTTTAATTTTTGGGATGTACCCGATTATCCAAACAGTTTCTTTTGTGGATTTTGTCCCCTTAAAAATGACAGCACAATAAATTGCAATTATTATCTAGGGAAAAATAGTTGTAAGTTGATTATTTTTGCAGATCCTTTAACCTTAGTGTAAGTGATGGTTAAAGGTTTGTGTTTGTTGCATGAACAAAATACTCAAAATGTTATTGTATGTATCACTGCAATGCACCTAAATGACCACAAGATGGAAGCACCGCTCTGTTAAATCATTTTACAATTACGTTCACTGCATACATCATCCTTCAGGACATTTGAATGTTTTAAAGAAAAACTTCCTCATTCTTTTCTGAAGTTGAAGCTAAATTTGTCAATCACATTTCTTAAAGTGGTCAAGTCAAAACAGGAGAAGTGAGGATTTTTTAAACTGTAGTGATCAAACTTCACT
Source organism: Thalassoma bifasciatum (assembly GCA_008086565.1). Taxonomy (NCBI): domain Eukaryota; kingdom Metazoa; phylum Chordata; class Actinopteri; order Labriformes; family Labridae; genus Thalassoma; species Thalassoma bifasciatum. The sequence continues at coordinate 109,344 of RPOG01001621.1, read as the reverse complement.
ATCCTGTTGCACTCAAAGCCTTTTACGTGACTTACTGGGTTCAACAAAGTGTATCAAGCCCCCAAAATCTGGTGCTTTGAATGAGAGAGCTGCAAGAGAATGATGAAAGATGAAATGAATTGGTGGATAAATTTTAATGTGTGTCTTTGTTCCAAAGCCAGGAGAAGAGAGCAGAACGTTCAGTTTGATCAATAATGTAGTGTCGATAAGAAACAGGTTGTCTGTGCATCAAACAATGTGTAAAAACTTCATGATGACTATCATAAATAATCATTGTGTACATGTTGTCCCGGAAACTGCACTTCTTGAGGTTTATAATTTAAACATGCAGAGTCAAAAAGCAAGAACACAAAGAAAAAAGAAAAGCTGGGGAGAAATTTGCACACAAGATCAGAGGGAATAATACCTGAAAAATTTAAAATGGATACCAGCCTCACTGCTAATTCATTACAGCAGAACGTCTCCCCCCTCTGCTGCAGAAAGTCTTGGATGAGTTAGTGCTGCAGGGCCACAGAGAGCGAGGTTGGGCTGAACAAACGGGGCGAGGAGCACACTGAATGAGGTGGTAGGAGAGGAGGGAGGAGGGTATTCTCCCAGCCTGCTCCTCTTTCATCTTTCTCATTAAAGCCGTGGCAGTGGGGGCCGCCAAGAATGAGCCCAAGGACACGGGGATCGGGGACCAAGCTTCAGCTTCACATCAGGAGGTGCAGGAGGAGGAGGAGGAGGAGGAGGGAGGGAACGACCAGAGCTGCCATGTCAAACCTTCACCTTAAACTTGCTCCCAACGGGAAGCTGATAAAGACCTCTTATCTGTGTTCACCTTCTCCCCCAGCCTGGGAACAACTCAGGCAGCAGAAGGAGGTGTATGTGGTTGAGTAGGTCCAGAATAATACACAAGCTTTTTTCTCAGACAGGGTTTATTATGAAGGAGGAGGGCAGCACTGATGAGCCTCCATCTGGGACGGACTGATTAAAAAAAGAGAGGCGAGGAGAGGAAGTGGCTCATGGGAGTAGAGGTGATTCTGAAGAAAAGCNTTTTTACATATTAGGCTTTAATAGGTACAGAGCCCCCTAAGGGTCACAGCGAGTTTTTTTTTGTTTTGTTTTTTTTTTTGGGGGGGGGGGCACTATTGCGTTCCCTCGCAATACCTTTTTCGTGTTTGTTTCCATGTTGCAATTTGCAGATGGTCTTTGAACGTCCCAGCACCAGCTGCCTCTGTGTTGCAGCCAATGCAGGTTTCCCAGCACAAAGCAATGACTCGTTTTGAGAAAATTACAACTGTAGCTCGCAGTCAACATTGCTATGACTGCAGAGACGGTGTCGTTGTTGTTTCTGAAATGCTCCGATGATGAGTTATTGATCATTATGTATTATCATATTGAATCTCTATCTTTCTAACTTTTCTGGATCCATTCTCTGTGCACCTGAGTGAAAGTGAAAACATGAATCAGTAGTATCGGAAGACAAAAAGGTATTGCGAGGGGACGCAAAATTCTTCCTAAAAAAACCCCATCTCTCCTTGACCCGTCGGCGGCTCCGTAAATTGGGCTTCAAGGTAGGCTTTTCCTAAAAATGGAAATGTCAACTTTTACGGGAATAATCCTGCTCAATCGTCATCAATGGGCCTCTATACGTGTGTTAGTGTCTGTGTCTGCCTCAACCTCCTCTTCTGCTTGTCAGTTAATATTTTTTATCTCAGGACATTTCTGGGCAGAGAGTAGGCATAGCTACCAGCCGATCACAATGACCCAGCACGCAAGTGACTTTGCCTGTTGATGATAGAGATTCTGAAGGGCACTTTCAGCCAATCAGCAGAGAGGAGGTTAAATGTATGCTTCTAATTAAAATAAATGATTTGACAAAACAAGGGTCATAAAAACACAGGTTTGTGCCTTTGCAGCTTTGAGATTCAGATCTTTCCCCCCTTCATTAGTAAACGAAGTCCCATGACAGCAACTCCATCACCTCTTGAAATATGAAGTGAGTGCCAGATTAAATATGCATATTTAATAAGAGGGGAGCGTGAATACATCCACTTGTTAAATAGGAGCAGAAAAGATGAGGAAATCAGACAGAGAGAGAGAAAGAAGGAGAGAGTGAGTGAGAGCTTCATGGCCTGCAGAGTGTGAAAGAAAAAACAGAATTCATCTTTATTTTAACGCGGCTCTTTGGGACTAACCCGAGCAGGACTTCCCCCACTCCACAGCTCTGATTGCACACACGCTGGCTTTCTGGAGGTGTGGACTGTGAGTTTCTATGGCAACCACAGAAAGCAGACAGTATGGAGTAAACTCGCTCGCCATGCGCTTTAACATTTTTGCCTCTTGAACCATCAAACGGCATTTTGGATCACTGCTGCCAAGTGTCTGCTGTGGCTCAATATACTGTGTACTGTGTTTCTCTGTGAAGCTGGAATAAGAACAATGGGTTGCAGTGAGAAAAATAACACTGAACGTGGAAAAGTATTGAATTTAACAGAAAAATAATTATTGTTTTAAGAAACCACTAAACTCTCAATGATGTATGGTTGTGTTGGTGCAATCTAAAATTGACATCTAAATAGAAAATGAATGCACAAAACATCCAGCTTCAACAATCCATCTAAGTAAAGAAAGTCTAGGTACAATCTTTTTCTGAGGCCAAACCTAAAGAACGAAAGTATGTTTCTACATGGTGATTTCAGACAGGACTACTCATCAAAAGATTACTTTTTTGTTTGCAGCAAGTTATATTTTATATTCTGAGAGTTCCCTGCCCTTCCACATGATGCATGGAAAGGAATTAATTGGTTAGCGATTCTCCACTGCCCAAAAAGACACCCACTCATGGCGAGTAATACTTGATGCATCAGAGCCAGTCAGGTCAGATTAAAGGTAGGGTCTGCAGGATTTTCCTAGAAAATACAATGTAAACTTTTACTCTTCTATGGGCCTCTCTATATGTGTGTGTCAGTGTATGTGCCTGCTTCAATCCCCTCCTCTTCCTGTATGTTGATGATTTGATTGTCTCAGGATGCTTTTGGGTGGAGAGGAGCAGTGGTGACCCCAACCAATCACAGCTCACCCAGTACGCAAGTAGCTTTGTGTGTCGTTGTTAGTGAGAGAAGCTATCCCGAGCGGCTAAGATAGCATCTGTAACACAGAGAAAGGATGATGCAGTATTTTCAGGATACCTCATTTACCTGCAGGAAGTCAGGTGTACTGTATGGCTTTTGAGTCCCTCTCATGTAGAAACGTGATGGTCCAGGTGCTCGCTTGGCTGGTTCGTGTCCAGGTGTTCATGTAGCTATAGATGCATTAGGCACACACTACTGCTGTCACTGAGCCAAGGAGGACAAGCACAGTTTTGATGTTGTGTTTACAAACAGTAACAAAAATTCCTGCAGACCCTACCTTTAAAAAGAAAAACGCCATTTTCCACAGGACAATTGATCCTGAGCGGTGACAGACAGTATGAGGTCAGTACACAGACACACATTTACACACTGTCTTCATTCATCATATAAACATAGCCCGAAATTACAGAAAATTAAATCTGTTTCGAAAAAAATAATGATGGGAAAAAGGTCAAATTATGATTAAAGACATGATGTTCTGTTGGCAGAATGCATGTGCTGCTGTCGTCACTATTTACAAACACTAAAGGAGTGTATTGCAAGCACAAAAGCAACATATTCTCTTCACACTTTCTGCAGCATCCATTTTGTTTTATTTCCAAAGAATTAGAGACTAGTGTTGAGCATTTTCTTTTTGCCTTCACCAGCATTTAATGTGTTGCTCTAAGCATCGGGGAATTACATTTACATATTCAGCAGCAACATATCTTTGTAGAGACAGTGTCTCAGCTGCACTGCATAATCCAAAGACTTCACTGCGAGCAGTTTTTATTAACACCAATGATTAAAACGCTCTGTTTTTATGTTTTGTTTTTTTTTAAAACTGGAATGAAAATGTCTTTACTCTCTCGAAGAAGGCAGAGGATACTAATGAGAGTGAGACTCAAAGAAATATCTGGGTCTCATTTCAGAGTTTGAGGTTCTTAAGAGGAAAAACCTGATACCTGCAGGTTGACACTTGACTGCTGACAGAGAAGACAGAAGTGTCCTGAGGCTTCACTTTGGTACGTGATGTTAAAGATCTCTGATGGAAACAGGCACAGAAATGCGGATCAAAAGACTTCCACAAGCTTTTCTTAAAGTCAGAGCTTCGGATTTGAATCATAACAGGGAGGATAAAGCGAGGAAGCAAAACAAAAAAGGGAACTGAAAACATTTGTAGAACAAGAAGTGAGTTTGGCAAAGAAAGCAGTTCTGAAATCAAACTTATCCATGTCTTGTTAAATAAATCTATGTATTCCAGGGGCCATTCTACGATGACCTAGAGAGCTGCCTGGTCACTTTGTACATTTCAACCCAATTTTATTACCACATTTGTGAAAGAACAGCAAAAAACTTTTTGGGAAAGTCTGTGAGTGAACCATTAAATCTTATAAAGGTTGTTTAAATGCTGAGCCACAAAAAAAGAGTTATAATAAAAAAAGACACATATCATAACCAGGGGACAATATTCGGTGCTATAGGTACAAGTGCTGGAAGTTTCTGTTCATCCAGAATCTCCTTGAGCCGCCAAAGGACAGGAAACCACATCAACACCAAGCCAAAAAAAATCAGACTTTCACAGCCTTTTTTAAGCTCATGCATCCAGTCAGTTTTTCAGTAGCACCTTGACTTCAATATTAACACATGTACATCACACAACTGCAAGCTTCTTTCATTCATCATGAAACAGGGTACAGTGACACTGTCTGACCACCTGTAACTGTACCAGCTAGAAAAAAAAGTCAGCTGATGCCTTCCCAACAACATAAACAGTGATTAAATGTAGCAGAATCGAGGACTGGTAATGATGATGATGTGCTGCTATTGAATGGTAGAAGTTAAGAAATGTGCCACATATCCTGGTTTGAACTAGGTACGTAAAAGAAATTATGATAATTAACATTTTTTATCTACTACTGAAGCTTAACAGCACAGCTTTGGATCAAACAGAAATAATTATTGACTGGTTGTGTTACCTAATCAGCTAAAGAGCTCAGCTTTGATGTCACTGAGCTCAAACTTTTCTTTCACTGTTAAAGAAGAATTTCACGATCCAAGGGTTTGTAAAACTGACAAAATTCATTTATGTATTAAGACTTGGTATGTTTTTGAAGTACTTTGATAATGAACTGATCCTTTTCAGCATTTTACTTTTTCTTCTGCTGTGATCACATAAAAACACAAACCAAATTTCTGAAGCAAAACAATTTATTTAGAAGATGTGACATACAAACGTGATATAATAATTATGATACGGGAATATGATTTATGATTGTCCGTAGACATATATAAGATCTGCAATCAAATACAACTTCAACTTCCTTGACCTACATTTGTGATATATTTGGACCCTGAGGGGCCAAAAGCCTGAACAATGAAGTGGGTCAATAAGCCCACTCCCACACACACGGTGTGCTCGTGTAAACCAGATGGCCAATTTAGTGCTTGAGCCAAAGGAAAATTAATCACAGCACATTTTGTCCCGAGTTGACAGAATACAATCACCGTGCACTGTGCAGAATAAACCCCCAGCAGCCCCCCGCGGTGCACAGTCAGTGTGTCACAGACAGGAAGACATTCAGAGGGCCACAGTGGATCACAGGAGGAAGCACTTTCACTGTCAATGTGGCTCCACACCTGACATGTAGAGGAGTTTAAATCTTTGAGATCTGCAAGTGTGTGGGAGATGTCTTCACACGATGGAAGCACATTTATGAATTACAACCTGAATTCCAATGAAGTAAGGATGGTGTGTAAAACATAATGAAAACAAGGTATAATTATTTGCGAATCCTGTTTAACCTCTAGTCAGTTGAATACACTAAAGAGACAAGATATTTTTTGTTCAAAACTTTACTGTTTTTTTGCAAATATTTACGCATTTTAAATGTAATACCTGCAACATGTTCCTAAAAAGCTGGGAAAGGTTCATGTTTACCACTGTGTTACATCACATTTCCTTCGAACAACACTAAATGAACATTTGGAAACTGAGGACACTAATTGTTGAAGCTTTGGAGCTGGAATTCTTTCCCATTCTTGTAAAAGTTCTTCAGATTCTCTTAATCTTCTGATTGTATTATGGACTGTAGATGATGGTGTACCTAAATTACTTGCAATTGAATGTTGAAAAAGATTGTTCTTAATTGGACTATTTGCTCACTCAAGTGTTGGGCAAAGAATTTGAGTTCAATAGCCCCAAAACAGAATTTTACTCCTACATAGTTAGTTGTAAAAATAATGAACTACTAAAACCTCAAAAAGTCTTATAGCCAGACTTGAAACATGTATATTTCTGCTGTAAAGATCAGCATTTTTAAATGGGTACGTATGTGGTTCCCAGCTCTTACAGCCAGCCTCAAGTGGACACTTAAGGAACTGCAGTTTGCCACACTTTTGCATTTAGAGTTCAGGCTAGAGGTTGTTTCAAACTCATAAAGTACCCAACTTATTTATAACGACGTCTATGAAAGTGTTGTTAAGTAAGTCTTTAATTCACATTTTAATTTATAGGCATATCAGATCAAGAGGGAAGACCCAGCGTGGAGTGTGTTGGTTAAATATTGACTCACTATGATCCTTCAAAGCAGCTTCAGTCTCATCTCCCCATGAGGTACAGACTCCATTCTAACATAAAAGATTAACTAGTGTGTGTTTTTCCATGATGTTTGTCTCATATGAGCATGCTGCAGAGTTTTTGTTGAACTATTGATTAAAAAGGTTGTTTTTCTAAGTGATTTTCCCCCTTGTCTTGTCCTAATGCTTGCTCAAAGCCGTGTCTGCTCTGCAAGGAATATTAATGATGTAAAAAGCTTCTTAACCACATTGTTAAATTTTAATGCAAGTAAATGTGTGTTGTAGACAGGCGTGGAATTGCAAGAACTGTAGAAGAAGAGTCTGGGAATAAGCTCAGAATGACATTAAATATCCAGATACAATGTGAAGACAGTGTTATGTTAACCTCAGGGTTACGTAAGGGCACGTTCAACAAACTTGTGAGTCACTTTCGGAAGTCTGTCCTGCATGTGCTGCAGAAATAAATCCACTTTAACAGCTCTGAAGACTGAGAGAGCAAGACGCTGCGGGGCACGGCACAGTCTGGAGGGTAGAAATACTCCCATTGTTCCCACACGAGCCCCCCCACTGTGACAGGTTTGAAATATCACATCACCATTTGTGTCGCTTTGTGGAAAAGCTTTTCTCTCAAACATCCGGTTTATTGCCTTTGTTTCCATCTTTTCAGTATAAAACAAAGTAGACGGTAAAAAAAAAAAAGGCTGTCATTGTTACTTTCCCTGCAGCCATTGTGGGCGAGCGCTGGTCGCTGCTATTTCCAGTTTCCCCTGGTTACCATTTCCCTTTGAAATCCTGGTGTGCCCCCTCACTGAGCTGAGGTGTAAACAAGCAAATAAAACAAAGCTGCAGTGAGAATACACACACACACACACACATATATCAACAAAGACTCCAAATAAATACAAATGATGCTGCACGCTCTTTGTAGCATTACACCTGTGTTCACTCCAAACTGGACCTGTTCCTATCAAAGAGAACAAAAATTAAACAAAACAGAGTCAGATCATATTTTTTCACAACCTAAAGTAACAGAGAAAGTGACTTTCTACCTGATTATTGATTGTAAATATTCAAATTTGCTGATAATTTTGCACTAACATGTATAAACACTGTTTAATCCATAAATTGAGGCTAGAGCAGAAAACAGAAACGCCTGCACGAATTGTAAGAGTGAAGCAGAAAAGCAGCTCCATGCAAACACAGTAATAAAACCTTTTTTATTTTGCTTTTTTTGCTGAATCACATGATTTTAAGAAACACTCTCCTCCTCCTCTTGGGGTTTGGAAGCAGTGACTTATGTGACTCCCTGGAATAACGGTTATGACACAGTTTTACTGTTTCTCACAGGATTCTCTTATTGTCAAAGATTGGAGTTGAGTCGGTCGTTCTCTCTACAACAAAATGACATTATAAAATCGTCATGAATTTATTATACAGCTCTGGAGAAGATGAGGGATGCTCATGGTTGATGCAAATTAAGTTGGCCAAACTTTAAAAAGTTGCACAGTGTTGCCCAGTGAATCCCAGGAGGAAGCATCTTTACTGCCAATGTTGCACCGAACTAACTTCTGTGGTTATGAGGAATGTCTTTAAGAGGGATTTATTCAAACTTTTCACTGTCTTCAAATCTACTGAGACACAGTAATTTGTTTCCGTCAACTCCAATCCATTTTTCTAAAAATTCGAAGGAAATTTTGGTTTGCTTTTTTTTTCTCTCTTTCTTATAATGCTATTCAAAATTGTTGTATTAGACATGTCTGCGTGCATGTCTACAAACCAAAATGTTATTCATGTGTAAGAGCAGAGGGAAAATCCAGTTGATATAAATTCCAGAAAATTAATTCCATTCACTTCTGTTCATTTTGGATGAATTGCAAGTTCCCAGACTTTTAACTTCTACTTCACACAAACTATCTCTACAGATTCCTGCAAAGCCACCAATGAGAAAATCTGGACATAAATTATGAAGTGCAGATCTCTCAGCTTTGATGCATTCCCATTAGGTTTAGCTCTCCGCAAAGGGAACATTTTTTAAAATCTGAAAATTTAAAAGTAAAAGTTTTCAGAGTTACATAATGCAGCAGAAAAGTGGATTACAACACCACGTAAACACAAAACGCAATGGCCCAGTGCAAACATAGAGCAAACAGCTGCACACTAAAGCGTCACACTATAAAAACCACACAGCACAATACAACCATGTGGTCTCTGCTGCGTCAGGACTGTCTCCAGAGCTCAGAAAAGAGGAGAACAAAACACAGCACCGACCTCTGACTGGAACTATAAACCAACACTGAACAACAGGCTTTCAGAAGTAATAAATGTCAGGGATAAAACCTTTCAGCTGGACTGATAATGGGTCAAAGAAGGAGTGTGTAGCCTCCAGGAGCAACATTTATAGAGGAAGAAGAAAATGTTTGTCCGTGATTAACTTAGACTGAGAAAAACATTCAAAAAATGCTTGAATCTGCCGGATCACCTAACCATTTTAACATGCCACAACAGTGAGGACTGTGCACATTAACACCTCAACTCTTTTATGTGATTGGATGATGGAACGGCTCGAGGTTAATAGTGTTAGCGCCTGCACTTGCAGTTGTCAGTCAAGTCTCAGGGGGGCCAGTTTCAAGGGGCCAATCTTGACCCTCAGTGACTTAGCTCACCATGCATAAACAAGAAACAGAATCTGACTTTACTGTGGGAAATGTTAAAAGGTCTGTCACCAGGACTGTCGAGGACGCTGCTTACATTTAGTAAATTCTAATTTTAAGCTCATGTTTTCGGGCGGTGGGAACAGAGCGAAAAACCGAGGCTCTTATTTCTCGTCTGCAGAGTCGTAAACAGCTGAGGGGGCTAATGTGGCTGAGGATGGAGGGGGAGGTTAAAGCTGCCTTATCAGAGCCGCCTGAAGGCTCCAGCTCCTTAATGCAAACCTTTTTTTTTTTCTTTCCTGAATTGAATTTCACGAGGATTACAGAACACATGTAAAATCAAGAGCCACGCCGTTAAAGCTGCTGTTTTTTGTTATGGAGAAATGTTGAGGAAGATTTGAAGAGTAACGACGTGTGTTATGTATTAAAGGAGGAGTTTGCTGACTGACAGAAATCCTCTCAGCTTCCATGTCTTATATGCACTTTGAAGGACCAGAAAATCATTTTATACCTGCTTTAAGTGTTAATTTTGATAAGAATATTTACTCAGGTGGTGCTTGCTGTGGCTGAACTCACTCTGAATAAACACCTGACTCTGTCCCCTTTGCATTTATGAGCCTTTTTATCTCCTCTCTACCAAAGTGAAGTCGCACTCACCAAACCTCTGCATGTGAAACTCTTCTCACTGCTATGGTGCAGTAAATCAACCACCAGGGTATTAATTTGTGTTAACACATGATCTGTATCTGTGTAATCTGTAAAATTACATCTCTGTGGCCTCTCAGTCATAGCCTGATGTTATCTCAAACCGTCTCATGCTGAGATCAGATCAGGGTCTGCAGACCAGTGAGGCTGAATCATCAGAAGGCTCCTTTCAAACTCGTCAAACAAAGAACAGGAAATGACAAATGCTATGAATCTATTTGTAATCTTTTTATTATTTTAGAGCACTTCAACGAAAAAAAAAAACGATGTTTACTTCAGGCCTCAATACCTGTCTTGTTGATCAGAGTTAACTTTACTTTGTCAACTAACTTCAATCCTAGTTTGTGTAATAACTGCAGCTACTAGAAGTCATTCCTAATCGTGCCTTTCCATAAAGAGGCAATTGTATTTTTTGTGGCTGTACTTATGAAAGAATGACGAGACTTTTCAAGTTTTGAGGAAATGATCAGAGCTCCTAGAAAAGAAGGCTAGTTTAGGCCTTATATCATTATGAAATTTTCTTTCTCCAAAACCATTAGAAAAAGAGAAATCACTTGAAATTTGTTGAATGGCAGGCTTTTTTTAATGTCAAATTTGTGTTCCTGCCCACTACTGTTCTGAGGGTGTATTGCTAGTTTTTTTTCTTTCTTTTCCATGTCACTGACCTGATTTGCATAATCTGCTCAAGACATCAGGCCTTCACTGCCCTAACTCTTGATAAATGCATTACCTTGTTACGTTGCATTTGCTAACAATTTGTCTTAAACATAGAAAAGTATTGCTTAAAAGGAAGATCCAATCTCCATTCATTTTTCAGAACAAAGTCATGTCATCATGACAGTTTGTGTAAGTCCTCTGGCCTCAAACCATTTCAAACAGTTTCTGCTCATAGTCACTTAAATATTGTTGCTGTTAGACAATGGAAAAGCTTATCTCATATTCCTGCAATACTCAGTGCTATTTAACACTTTCATGTGTCAGGAGGCTTTCAAAAATGTATCAAATGAAAAGTACTTTTGGGAAGTTTGTGGCTGAAAGTACCCTCTGATGACAATATGGTAACGGGGTATTTTAAATATGCTACTCAGGGTTTCCAACCATTCATGAACTTAGACAAAGCTGATGATGCCTCTTGTCCTGTACACTAAACTTACTTCTCTGGAATTAAAAGAAAGATTGGACTGATCCTATATCAGATTCTGACACAACCAGTAGCTGATCACATGCATCAGGTGACACTTCTTATCCAATTATGACTGGTTATTGTTCAGTTGAGTTGGGATGGGTCAGTGTGGAGAAAAATATGCATAAACCAGAAAGATTTTTCTGTAAGACACTTTTCAAAACTCAGTATTTTAGACCTTTTTTTTCTTTTACTGAGGTTAATGTTAATTTTTATGATGCACGCTTTCATGATATTGTTGGGTTCGCAATATGATTTGCCCAGTTTTAGTGCTAAGTGAGGCTAACCACATCGTGACTCTGGCACAGAACAAAGCAAGGCTCTTACCTCTCCGTCTTTCACTGTAAATGTCTAAAAAGTGGATGCAGACTCTACATATTGAAGCTCAGTTCATGGTAAAGTGGTTGGTCTCTCTCTATTATGTGAGTTGAGAATAGATGGGCACAGTCTGGGCCGTCTTGTTAATGTAATCAGAGAGAAATGAATGAGACGTGTGCTGTCTGCTGCTGATTAAGAGCCGCCCCGGACAAATTCAGATTCACTACATTTGGAACAATCGGCCACCTGGGTCCCTCTCACCGCTTTACCCAAACCCTGCAGAGTCTTTATGGAGTCCTGGCCCCGCCCCCTCATCCCTCCCTCCCTGCGTGCCCTCAACGAGACACTGATGTGTCTGAGCTGAGGTGTGCCGCGGTGATTCATTAGTTCATTAAGGCATCTTGTGACCATGGCAACAATCTTACCAAGAGGTCAATGGTAGCACCACAGGCCCCTTCAGGGCAAACCCCGTCACATGATCTGAGAAATGGCAGCAGGAACAATCAGTCACCCCTCCCCCTTGAAAACATCCAGAGGTCCCATAACTCATTTATGCCCTCTGCCTTACAAAAACACACACACACAAATGTGCACAAACACACGCCTCCACAGCCTTCAATGATACAGCTTTAATCTGATCACAAATTCAGGGTAGTATATCTAATAATTCTTTTTCCTGTAAGCCTCCAGCTTCAGAGTTTCACCCTTTGGTAGCAGCAGTGGAAGGCACATGGTTTTCTTTTTTGCATTTCTGAAGATCGGTCCTGACAATAAGCTCAATTTATTCCGCGTCTTTTGTGGGTGGACGCTGCACGGGCATTGGCTGTATGCTTGTTTTTAACCTCATATGCTCTTATACCAAGATGCAAAACAGCGATGAGGCTCTGAGTCTGAACAGCAACTCACATTCATTTACCTTATTTATTCAAGAGAGCTCACAACATTTTGATTTTGCAAAGAAAAAAACTGAAGTGTCCGTTGTCATATGAAAGGTTAAGACCATTAACTGTCTTCAAAACCAGCTGAGGTTCTGGGAGCACGTATTGATTTGGCACTTTGCAGTTCATAAACAAGTGTAAAATCTACCTCCCTCCCCACCTTAATCTCTGCTGTATCTGATTTCACCTGTGTTGTGTTTACCATTGCTTCTGAGCATTCTGAGTTCTTTGCTGTCGCTCCCCCTTCCTTGACACTTCATTGATGCACATGAAGCAATAAAAAAAAAAGAAGAGTCAACACAAGAGTTTGTGTCCTGACCACCAGCCCTTGAAACATACTGGTCTGCAGCTACGTTGGTTATTTTCTTTGCTGACACAGAGATTACAAGGAGGTGGTTGAGTCATGTTTTGGGCTGAAATCATGGGCGAGAGCTGGTCGGCTGGTCCCTGAAGGTGTGAAGATGACCTCTGAAAAGTATGGACTTCATCACTTCATCATTGGCAGATATGATGAACAGGTCGATGACGCGGCACCTACTTTTCCTGCTTAGACAACCATTTAAAATCACTTTAAATCAATTCAAATAGATCCATTGCCCTATTTGGTACAATTTATGACATATTTTGTATTCACTGACAAAGTTATGAAGCATTTGCACTTAGATATTCATCAAAATATACAAACAAATGTTGTCTGAATATCATCATCTGGGGTGACCAACACAATTTTGGGGGCTTGTGCCCAGTTAAACATCTGGAAGGTTATTAAATCTTTCTGATATGTGTAAATAAACCTATTATTTAACTACTGTAATATTTGGCTACTTTTGGGTGTCATGTGGGGTGACCGCCCCAAAACTGTGAATTATAAGTTTTATAACTAGGTGTGTTAAGATGCTCTGGTGTGAAATAGTTTTTGATTTGACAGTAAATGTGACCTTCTAGTGGTGTGAACTCAACACATGATTATTATACATACAGTTCAAAATGCTTTGAAACTTTGTTATGTGTAATAGTTTGGAACAGTGCATTTTAAGTTTTTGTATATATATATATATCATTTAGAGGTTCGTTCAGTAACATTTGAATAGCCTAACAGTTGATGACCTGAAAAATGTTCGTTATTTGCATTGACTAATCAACTATTATTTGCATAATAATTTGGAACACAGAGCAGTCCCCCAGACTACCTGAGCACCTGCCATCGCTGCAAACAAGGAAGGACAAGGTAAACTACATAAATTTTGTTAATTGAGGTGAGACACAGTGGGGTAAATGAAGAAGAAGCTTTCCATCCAGCATCAAATCGTCTGAGTATATGCGTTGGTTCACTGAAAATATTACCTGCTGTATCCCCTGAGAAAAAAACTATAAAACGCCCTCAATCTGAGTTGTCAGAGTATTGCATCAATTCGAGCAACACTGAATATTTCATTCTGCGTGTTTTGTCATTTCTGTTGCATTTTAAGCCAAGAAATTAACAGTGTAATGCAAAGAATTAAACTTCCTACTGCAGGCCTGTTAAAGGAGATATCTCATGGCATGCTGCCACTGCAGGCTGATGCACAATTGCAGAGAGATTTAATTGGTTTCTCCTTTTATTGCATTGCCAATTTTCAGCTATAAAACTGTAATTACTTTTGCATTATGCTCTTTAATTACAAGGTGAGTAAACATGACTTTGCTGCAACAAAAAGCAGGAGCTGATGTCGCTTAGTCACATGTGAAACCAGCATCTTTCTACATCTGAGGAAAAATGTAAATCAGAGATGAAACAGTAATTTCACAGGCCAGGATCCTGCAGTGGTAAATAAAACTGACGTGGTAATATTAGGTGTAATTAAACGCTGATTTTATCACTGTTCACTTGACAAACTGCCTGCACTGGCTCTAAAATCCTCCTGGGGATGTAGTCTGTTGTGTTAAAAATGAGCTTTGCTTGCACAATTTGGAAGAGTGGTCTCAGCAAAACATTGTGGACCCGATAAGAAGTCAAACATTTCAATTGGCCCGTTCATTCTGCGGTCACAGTGATAAGGCTGCAGCAAGTTTTTGCATAATACGTCAGGCTAATAACCGCATCTTTCAATTTCAGTAGTTTGCCCCAGGACGTGGAGGGTTCCCACTGAGCGAAGCATTTTTCAGGGCAGACAGTTGGACTGGTCACATGTAGGGATAGCACAGGTGTCACTAATCACATTAACGACGGCTCAGTTCTGCTCAAAGGTCCCACAGAGCCATGACAGCCATGTGACAGCGAGACAGAACGTACCAGAAACCCGAGGCTGAAGACTGAGTGAAATTCAGCCATCACATATTGTATTATTCACACCTGCGCTTCTTCTTGCATGTCAGAACATCTCCGATCAACACGGCCGATAGCAGAGACACACGGTGCAGTTATTAGTTCTGATTATTCAGCAGGGCCGTGATAAGAATGACGTAAAAGGCCCCTTGTTCTTTCAGATAAGACCGCCGTGCTGATGCAAGACGCTGGAAAACAAACCTTCAGTGAGAGTAGAAACGAACCAACCAATGCAGGATCATGGGGCCTTACATTTGAACATGGCTGAGCTTAATCTGCAACAGGATGTGGCACAACATCGTGACATTAGAATTATACTTTCTTATCAAACTGCTCGGCTGAAACCTTTCATGTAAAGCGGTGTGTTGTGTAACCTGAATATTTACACATTGAATCTTAAAACTGTTTACCTTACCTCACAGCTTACAGCAGCTCCTTCACGTGTTCTGGTGCTCCTTTGCTTGTAAGGAGCAGAGACTGGTGTTTTGAAGCTGGTGGTGTATTCAGCAAAAATCCAGATGATACCAAACATCTGTAAAAAAGATCTCCTCCTCCATTTCCTCCTCCAGGACATTTGTTGTCCTGTGTAAAACCAAAGGAAGCAAAAACATAATGAGTTGATAGACAAAACAGGAACAAGAACATTTCAGACTAAAAATCATGCCATCACAACAGATTCTGTTCACTTTTACAGATTCTGTTTGGAGACACTACGGTGAGGGTCAGTGTCTACTGATTGCATTTATTCTAATATCACCTCAGTTTTGGAGCATTTTTACAAACAATTCTGTCACAATACTTGTTTAATTTCCTCTCTTAGTTGTGATCAAGTGTGTAATAATATGCTCTGTTGCTTTTACAATCTGACAAGAAAAAGTTGAGAGATTTTATTAAAATTGTGTTTTATTTTTATGTGATTATGTGTGATTATACTGTGACATTGCTCTGTAATAGAGACATTCTGGTTAAGTGTTAGAGATTTTCTGCACATATTGTTAAATATTTATTTTCCACTGTGTCCAGCAGTGGGTCTACTTGGAAAAATAAAAAAGTGATTTCAAAGGAACTTCAGCATTTCTTAGCTTTTTTTTCAGTTAAACGAACAATATTCCTCATCAGAAAGACAAGGAAGTTGAATTATTTTGATATAGATTACTGGCTGAACAGTTATCTAGAATTGATATCCGTAAAATCAGCTTCTCCTGCTCTGCAAGATCTGGGCAGTGATTGCAAAAATCAATTGGGTCAAATTATATCAGTCTTGAATAAATGTTCTTTTGATACATATACATGCATTTGGTCATCATGTTGCTTAATTTCATTCCAAGTGTTTGACATTTTTAAGTGTGTTTATGTTTAAGTGTGGTGTGCAATGTTTTTGTACAGGAAAAATAAAAGTTATAGTACAAAAAAATGTCATTAGCAGCAGCTAGAGACTTTGAAATTGAATCTTAGAGTATCAAAAATAAGTTTTGTTTTCTTGTTCCCATAGATTTTAGGAGTCAGAAATCCTCTTGATTAAAACTGGCTGGAAAAGGAGCGATGACCTTGACAAACAAAGTTGTGCCCCAAAAGTTGGAAAGTTGAACTCAAGAGCTGCTAGTGCAAGTACTGAAAGTCAGTAATCACTTTTCTTGTTAACTTATTTTTAACAGAAGCTGTTCCTAACTTTCCTAACTCCAGATTTCTTTCCATTTCTAAGCCATAAAAGTGGTAGAAATATAACACTAATGGCTTAAAAAGTGAAACAAAAATGAGTTATAACCACTGTCTGAAATTTGAGAGGTCCTGGGGTTTCTAGAGAAGTATTTATAATGCCACTTTCACTTCCTATTGTTACTATAAATGCCATTTAAAAGATCTGCTCTTCCTCAAATGGAAATGTGGATTTCGCCACACATCAGCTGCTTTGGCTCATGCATATGTGGGTGAGGGAAACAAGAATGGTCTATTTCGCTGTTCTGTGGTTGAGTAGAGATAATGATACTACACTGGGGGATTTGTGTTTTAGGTTTATATGCATTACACATGGTCTCATACACTGCACACTAGCTTTCAAGCACCTTTTTTCTTTGCTAAGAGAGTTCGTATTTCCAGTGTTAATGATGGTAAAACATATCATGATTTTGAGTTGCAGTACCACCATTAGCCACCAGGACAAATTGGCAGCAGTGCTGACTTGGTGCACCATCTGCATCTTCATTTTAACACTCCAATGCTTCACACTTTTAAATCAAATTGGAACAGAGCAGCCCCCTACTTTTCTGTGCAATGTTATTTTCAGTATTCAGATCCAATTAGAGAGTCTATCTGCTCAAGAAACTGACAATGAAGTTGTTTCTGACAATGGAAATTAACAGCACTCTTGTTAATAAGCCTCCAAATGAGAACAGGATTATTACTCTGAGAGGTTACACTCATAAATCTCTCTTTCCTGGTCCGAGTAAAGTTTTTTAAATCAGATCCTCACATAGTAGAGCATGCCCTCGAAGGCCTCTTGGCATTTCTGGGTGAATGGAGTCTTTTCTTGCATTCCCAGCCCTTCCTCTCCTCTGACAGAAGTCTGTTCAAACCATCGGTCCTTGACTTCGTCTAGCACCCCTGTGGAGAAACACTCTGCCCCCAATCTGTGTGAGCAGAGCAGAGAGTGTGTGGGCTCGGGAAGTAGAAGATGATGAACTTGGGTACGATGTCCTGAATACTTCAAAGAATTGTTTCAATGCTGTTGGATGATTACCCGCATGTTAAACCAGACAAAAGCTCAGTTTCCATTTTCTTTGAACTGTCAAATTACACCTGTGCAGCAGTGATGTGCCTGATACTGAGAATATTAATGAAATCCTGCCCTCAGAGAGAATCTCAAAGACTCCTGTTAGATTTAACCCAGTTTCAGATATAGAACAAAATCCTCCTGATGGTCGTCATTGTTATTACGTATACGTAAGGTGTAATAGAAAAGTCTTATCCAATGCTTCAGATCTTAAACCTTTCAACTGGCTGAAGTCACAATATCTGCTTCATCATTTTACACGTCTTTAAAGTGTCTTAGAAACTCTCTCAGCTTTCAGTACTGCATGCCAAACCTTTGAAATTCCTTTTCTATAAGGTTATTGGCTGTTGTATTTCTTTTGTCCTTAGACTCACAAAGAAATGAAGGAATAACTCGATGATGAGGTGCTTTGACTCGTTATTGGTAGTTGGAGGTTAGCAGCTCTTTTAAAGAAATGGGATCTCCTTGAATGTCTTTTTTTGAGAGCAGTTCAAAAGAAGAGCCTCTTATTCTTTCCTCCATTGTTCCTTTTGTTGCTGCAATTTTAAATTGCATGAAATCTCCATTTTGCACCAACTATTAAAGTCAACTTGAGGCACCTCACATAAAAGCATCACACTCTTATTAGTTGTGAGAACAACCTATAAAACGGTGAGTAAAATACTTGGCAGTTTTTAGAAAGTAACAGGGTTAAATGAGGAGAAACGAAACCCGCGGCGAACATCTGCAGTGATGCATGTTTGGGTTTTGCAGCTTCTTGTTCTGTGCTGCTGATATTTATGTCCATTGAAGAACATAACAGGCATAAGACAAGATAAAGAAAGAGAAAGAAGGTTTGCAGATGGAGGCTGAGTATACAAGTTCTTCTTTTAAAACAACCGAGTGAGGAAAAATTAGCTTTGAGATGTTTTGACCTTGATAATGGCATCACACAGGGTCTTCAGTCATCACAGGTTCTTGAAACTCTTATTCCAATCTTTGAATCTATGAGGAAACAATCAATAGAGCTTCTCTTATCTGCAGTATCTACTTAAGCTTCAGATACACAAACACTATTCACAACTATTCTAAATGTGTCATCACAAAATCATATTTTTACACCATTAGTTTTCCCCCTAGCCCCTCTCCATCCTCGCGAGCCTCAAAAGCATCCTAGTGCCTGATAAATTAAAGAGAAAGAAGAGGAGAGAGAAAATGAAGGGAGCAGATTTAATAAAGAGGCAGAGTCGCTTTTAAAGTGCAAGAGAAGAAAGATTTGGCAGAGAGGGATTCATCTTTTTTTCAGCCTCTCCACTCCATTTCAGGGAAAAGAGGGATTTCAGCCGGAGTTTGGGATTTCTTCTCACATCAAAGACTTCTTCACACAAGCTCCTGACTCTTTTTTTTCTCTACCACTTCTACATTAAACAGACTTCAATTCAAAAGGCCAGCGATACTTAAAGAATGTGACCCAACTGTCAGGATTGTGAGCCAAGACTGGAAAATACAGACTTTTACTGTATGACACCATTACTGTATGAATTACTCTGAGACATGTTTTATTCTTTTAACCTACATAAATTTCATCATGGTTGCTCTATTTTAGCTTGTTAAATCTTCCGTTTTCAGATCTACAAGTCTCGAACTAGGGATGCTTCATCAGGGTATGTTCTCAGCTTCATACCCGAGAACATTCATGACTTTTATTGGAAACTGACCAAATTTTTCGCGCTCTCAGTCTCCAGTCTGAGCTGAGTTATGACAGTGGATGGTTTGTCGGGGCGTCTACACAGTGGGAGGGTGTGTGTGGTTCTGTCTTGTGGGGATTCCTTGAACATTCGGCATGTTATGCGGGTAACATGCCTCTCTCGTGGCAGGTGAAGAGGAGACGTGGCCGGCGTTACCATCTGTCAGAGATTCAAGACATGCCTGTCCACACCCTCCATGAGACGGCGGGGGGAGTTGACCGTGAATTGACTTGGGTGCAGGGAGATGGGCTCTGAGAGTTTGGGAGATAACGAGCGAGAACAAAGAAAAGAGGAGAGATATTAGTGAAGTAATGAGGCGAGATGAAGGAATGGTGGATTCTCAGCTGGAGATTTGAGTCCATCAACTGCATCACATCATGTTTTCATTTTGATTTATATGTTGTGATCACCTCACATTGTAATAACATACTGTAGTTTGTAAGAATAACTCCGAGGCCAGCTTCCCATCAGCTGTCACCTGACAAGAATTCTGATTTTTTACAGCTGAATCATTCAGTTGAAGGAGTTTATGAACACATGGAGACTTTTTTACAATGTTTCATACTTGTAACATACTTTGATGACTTTTTGTCCTTAAGGTTAACCAGAATTTTTTTTTTTTTTACCTTTTCCTGTAAACAAACAGATGCTTCAAAAGAGGTGGAAAATTGGGGCTAAAGCCTCTCCAAAAGCTTGTTTTTAAGACCTGAGCCTGATGACCAGGGCTGGCAAGAACCCTATTGATCCCTAATGACGGCGCCAAAGCCCAAAAAAATGGCCTCCGGGGGAAAACATGCCCCGAAAGACCGAACTCGGGCCACCTGCAAGTTCTTCTTGGAATCCTTGGGATTATTTATTACTTATTCAGCCTCTTTAGCCTCTAGTTGCGTCACTTTAACGTGCTCTAAAACTCATAAAACTTCTCACAAAATTCAGCCCCTGTGAGGAAGTTTGTAATTTTGTGCCGATCAGCTCCACAGCGCCCCCTGGACACTGAAAAATCAGCCTGGCCAACTCCTTTTATAGCTACAGGTCTGAATTTTTTTGTGCATAACTATCATGCCAATACCTGTGAAAATAATTCTGAACAAAAATTAAGTCCGTTACAACTTTGATGTATTGAAATTTCTGAAGATTTTTGTGTGACGATATAGAAAACTTTTTTTTTTTCAGATATTCACCTTTCTTTTGTTGGAAACTTGAGACAAAAGTGGCTTAATTTGTTCTTCAATCCTAAAGTTTTGAAGGTTTTAGAGCTAAATATATCTTGGTAGCAATACAAGGTGTAATCAAAAGGACTGACTAGAACTAACAGGGATAAGACAACAATCAATTGGTTTCACAAGATGAAACAGCTTCAAATGACCCTCGATTGATTGCCACAACCAATTTTGGTTCGTTCTTTATCATTGCCCACACTTTTGAAAGATAAAGGACATTAAAATCCTCTTTAGTATTTTATAAATGTTTATTTTCTGGTCTTTATTGAAGAGAACAGCTGAGGGGAGATGGGGGGGAAAAAGAGGAGTGGCAAGGATGGGGTCACAGGGGGATGACATGCAGCCAGGGGTCCTGAGAGAAAGTTAAATGAGTTTACTACTGTGACAGCCAGTACATGGGGCGCATGCTTCAACAGCTGAGTCAAACCAGGGCCATTTTTAAAGTAAACTACATGAAAACTGACACTAAAATCTTTATTAGGCTGTAAGAGTTGCCACTTTCACTGAACATCTTATTTTTCCAGGTAACTATAGGGCAACCTGGGAACTGCTGGTGCACACTAAGCTACAGTCTTAACAAAGAGAGAGGAGTGGATCAAGAGCTGGCAGAGTACCCTGCTTTAAGAAAAGCCAGACGAGAATCTCAGGAGTAAGACTGAGATAGATTTCAAAGAGGAGTTTTTAGAGAAAACCTTGGCTCTACTCCAAACTGAATATTCTCTGGTGCTGACCTGTAAACTTACACTGTACATGCAGCTGCTGATGTCTTCTTTTCAGCATGAAGCTCATGTTTGGTTTATTTTGACTAGAAAAGCTGACCGAGCCATAAATCCAGGAGAAGGGTTTCGTAGCTTTCATCGGCACGACAGCAAGGAATGAGTTTTACAAAGTAATGTGCTTTTTTTATGCCTCTTTCATCTAGTTCACCACTTTGTTATGAAATATTTTGAAAGTTTTCTCTTCCATTGAAAATGTGTGGGTCTCAGTGTCTCTCGACAGTCATGTTTACTTGTGATAAGAAATCATTGACGAAGCCAACGAATACTGGAAATGATGGGGTTTGGATGTCGTCTTTCTATTTTCTACTCTGCACCACCCACACCTGAGACAAAAGAGGGTAAATTTATTTTTGTGTCTAGACTATGAAGCATTCAGCACTCCTTTTAGTGATATTTTGTGTATGATTTTTTGTGTTCTTTCAATGCACATCAAGGAAATAAACACATTTATAACAAAAAAAGTGTAATTGCAATAATTTCTGGGAGAAATGGTGTATTTTCTGGAAAAATTCTAGGGGTGCCAATACTTTAGTCCAAAGCTTTTTGCCAAATCCCCTGTGAACACACACTTTACTTTGTCATTGTTAATTTTTAAAGCAGGCCACACTTGAACATGTGTTCAGTGTTTTGGTGAAAGTATGAAATCCAATCAAGGGACCTGTTAAATGCATTTATTTCAGTCTTAATAAGTATTTTTAAAGTGTAAGCCTATAAAAATGTGCACATTAATAGATTAGACCTGTTTTGGCTTCGATCACCGAGAAAGTGGGTCGCCAGAAAAAAAAAGTTTGGGAAACACCGCCTTAATGTTGCGCTATAGAAATGTACAGCAATAGTTGTTTTGATTGCATGAGTTGATCTCCTTGCTGAACACCTGTTTCCTTTCAGCAGTTTTAAAAAGTACAGATAACTACGCACAAATCATCAGTTTTGTCTCTGATGCTCTTGTTTTCACCCTTGCATAACAAAAAAAGGCCCCAATTTCAGTGTGAGTTCCTCTTATGACAAGCTAGAAACTTCCCACATATCTGAGTAGTGATTCATCATCAGTTTTGTCTCTGATGCTCCTGTTTTCACCCTTGCATAACAAAAAAAGGCCCCAATTTCAGTGTGAGTTCCTCTTATGACAAGCTAGAAACTTCTCACATATCTGAGTAGTGATTCATATCAAAGGAAAAAAGGTTCATGAAATAGAAACACTTTTGTTTTTGCACTGTGGAAATGATTTACGGCTGTTTTAGTCAAAGTGTGCACGCTTTTTACTCCCTGCTGCATCCGTTGAAAATAAATCATCCAGCGTCACAGTTTCTCCGCACGAAGCTCCTCCATCGTACCTATAGAAAGTTCTGCATGTTAACGTTTCTTCTTTGTCTCCATATCTAATACCTGTGCTGTGTCTGCAGCTGTGGGTTCATGTATGATGGGGGTCAGACAGCTGGGTGACAACTCCAGGAAGTTTTGCAGCTGCAGCTGTTAGACAAGGTGACTCTAAAGTGATGGAAACAAAAGAGCACTGTATTCTGTATCTAACCTTTACTCACCTCTTTCCTTTACATTGTATGGCTGTTTTAGTCATTATTGCCAATGTAGTTCCAATTCTAACATTGTTTGTGCTTTTTATGAAGAGGATTATTAATCAGTGAGCATTTCCTGGAGGAAAACTGTGTGGGTGAGCTGCAACAAAACTTGAATTTCTTTAAAAGAAGTAATATATACTGTTGCCAGGGTGTTTATCACTGTTGGAGTGGTTGCTACTGTCTTCGGCGGTGGCTTTCTGAGCTCTGATTTATCACTTTCATGATAAAAAAAGGTATTTTCTCACAAAGAAATAAGCTGTGATAGTGAACTTTGGGAGCAGTTTATTTATCAGTTTATGTTGTTGTGTTAACAGAAGAAAAAGTCACGACCCTTTTATAGTTGGAGACAAGAGATGAAATCTGAAGATGTGGTTCCGCAAAGGCTTTTTTGTTTTTTTTGGGACGTATGTGCATGTAAAAGTAAAATAATGTCCTCTTGGCAGGGTGTTCTTCCAGGAAGGGGAAGTCACACAGTCTCCTTGGATGCCCTTCTTTTACTAAATTATAAAACACCCTTGATGATGCCCTTTGGAGGAATTACAAAGTGCCTCCTTGGCGTCTTTTATGAGGAGAACATGTGATTCACACACCATGTTACCACCACTAGAGCGTCACCTCAAAGTGCAGTAAAATGTGACCGGTAAGAAAAGGCTTCATTTCTGATGGAGAAAACTAGAAATGGAAAAATAAGTCATGGAATAGGTTTTGTGATGCTATAAAAATGGAGAATACTAGAGAAATATCTGTAAGTAGAGAAAAGGTGGCATTAGATTTTCCCATTTAGTGAAGAAAACTTGATGAAATGTCATCAAAGACATCTTTTCCGTTCGAAAAACTCAGCATAAAAACGAGGCTGGATATGTCTCTCTTGCAAAGAAAAGAAAATATGGAGCCTACCTGCTCTATTGGAGAAAACACAATCATGGAAGTTGTAGATTAGATCTTAGGAGAAAAACTGTATTGTGTAAGAAATAGCAATAGTTATGACAATGTGAAATACAGTGGTGTGCACAGGGTGAGCCAATTGTTGGAAACACTCTAAAGTGCCCTCTAGGGAGCCACAACAAATGCTGATGTTCCCTCCTGGTTGGTAGACATTTAATTGCCCCTTTGGCTGGTTAAAACATGATTAACTGTCCTCCTGGGAGCCAAAACACATGCCAAAATGCCCTCTTTGGAACCAAAACACACACTAAGATGTCCTCCTGGTTGGCAAACCACACGTATATGCCCCTTTGGTTGGTAAAAGCATGACAACCTGCCTTCCTGGGAGCCAAAACATGCTCAAGTACACTCATCTTAGGAGACAAAGCGTGTGCTAAAGTGATCTCTCAGGGGCCAAAATGCACCTTTAAGGACTCGTCTTGGTGCCAAATTAGTTGCTGAGGTGCCTTTGTGGGAACCAAAACATGATTTAATACCCTTCTGGGTGGCAAACGACACTTATTGGCTCCCTTGGTTGAAAAAAACATGATAAACCCGCTCTCCTGGGAGCCAAAACGTGCTCAAATGCACTGATTCTAGGTGCTTAAGTGTCTCTTGGGAGCCAAAACACACTAAAATGAACTCCACACGAATCTGCCCTTTTGGCTATAAAACATGCTAAACTGCCTCCTGAGGAGCCAAAACATGGGGGTCAATGTGCTAAAGTGCCTTTTTCTGAACCAAAACGTGATTAGGTGCCTTCTTGGGGGCTAAAATGTGCATACCATATACATTTTTGCTTTTCAAAATGTCTAACCCCCCCGGGAAGAAATTGTAATGCACTGCCCTTGAATGTGCAAAAATAGTTTTAGAAGTTCCAGCTTTCTTTCACTACCTTATTCTGTTTTGAGTAAAGAAAACTTACATCTGGAAATGAAAGGGCAAAGTGCTCTTGGTTTCACTTGCAGAGAAAAAAAAATACAAGGCTGAGCATGCCAGGAAAGTTGGAGTACTCCATCAGCTTATGAATGGTAACACTTTTTATCTGTCTCATCAAACTGTTTTAACGCCACTACTTCAACCACTTCAAAACATCTCTTTGCATTCACTCCATCACATCTGTCCTCCAAATAGCCCAAGTCTGCAACTGTATCACAGAAGTATCAAATAAGGGAAAAAAAATCAGCACATTTCTACGGTGGCCGGGAAGGGCAGAACAAAATTACAAATTGTGAAACACTCTTACAATGGTTGAGACAAATTTACATTTTAGAAAAAAAAATTACATTCACTAAACAAAAATGAAATTATCATAACACATTTACAAGTCCTGAAACAAATTTACCTTTCGGAAAACAAATTAACAAGACGTGAAACACTTTTACAAACGCTGAAACAAATTTACAAGTGGCGAAACACTTTTACAAGCTCAAGCATTAACCGGAAAGGGAATGTACCAACTCCCGGGATGAACCGGATGTGATAACGGGGAGCGGCAGTCACCCAAGATGGACGGTGTCCAGGGTATTTAAAAACTCCAAAGACCGACCACACGAAAAACAAAACCGCGTTAAGCGCATAATATGATAATATTATATTAATAATATAATATTATATTATCATAATATGATATGATAATATGATCGCTGTCCATCTTGGATGACCTCCAACAAACACTATTGGCCTATTTGCCACTCCCCGTTATCACATCCGGTTCATCCCGGGAGTTGGTACATTCCCTTTCCGGTTAATGCTTGAGCTTGTAAAAGTGTTTCGCCACTTGTAAATTTGTTTCAGCGTTTGTAAAAGTGTTTCACGTCTTGTTAATTTGTTTTCCGAAAGGTAAATTTGTTTCCGAACTTGTAAATGTGTTATGGCAATTTAATTTTGTTTAGTGGATGTAAAATTGTTTTCTAAAATGTAAATTTGTCTTAACCATTGGAAGAGTGTTTCACAATTTGTAATTTTGTTTTGCCCTTCCCGACCACCGTACATTTCCCAAGATGTAGAATTTCTTTCCTCACTGCTCAACTTAAGTTACTTTGAAATAAAATGTCAGGCCCGTGTCCAAATGCATTTATTGGTCTCAAACAGTGTGGAAATGCAAATAAAATGTCCAAGTTGAGCTGAATTCAGCCAACAGGCCATGTAATTCAGGCTAAAAAGGTGTGCAGGAGTGATAAGGTGGGCTCATTGTCGTGACCTTGAGGAGTTTCCACGCACAAAAACTCTCTGTGTGAATAAGGAGAGAGAGTTTGAGGCAGAAGAAAACACAGATAAGCTGCTTCAACCACACACAGAAAAGCCTCACAATGGGTAAAGCAGGAGGAGGAGGAGGAGGAGGAGGAGGACCCCAGCCAGACTTTAATTGGGCCCCCTCCCCTCTCCTCCACTACCTCCACTCCTCCTCCGTCCTTCTCCCTTCTCCTCCTCAGTCTCCTCCGGGGCTGCTCGCTAACTTCTCGTCGACGCACCACTTCACTTCACTTCACGTTATTTTGGGACTGGATACGACGAGCAGAGAGAAAGGACATGGCTTTCCTACTCCAAACATTTCTGGCGCTGTTTCTTCATTTCTGCCTCCTGCACGTGAGCGGTGAGTTTACCTGAACGAGAAACGCCATGTTCTGTTTTGTTTTTTTTAAACGCTTAAGTTTGTTGAAGGAGGAAAATAACAGTTTGAATGAGAAGCTAAAGCGCATGCTCAATTTTAGGATGCTGAAACTAAGTTACAATAACAGAAAAAGTAATTTTTTAACAGCACTGCTTCCTTAATTAAATCTCATTTCCTTCGCGTGTTGTGAAATATCTTCGTGCTTTTCGTCAACATAGTGAACTTGAAAGATGATTCATGTGGAATGCAATGTTAAATTTTTTACACTTCTCCAATTTTTTTGTTTCACTTCATTGTAGCTCTATTTCAGTTCCCTTTTCGGTTGAAAGCGTCGCCGTCGTGAAATATTTAAAGCTGTAATTAATTACTGCGTAATTGATGCGTTTACGGTCCAATTAACCGACAAACATAGCAGCACAGTATATGGACCATACCAGAGCACGAGACTCTTGTTTGTGTTTTTAAGGTTTTTTTTTTTTTTATTTTACTGCATGTTTTTCAAGTTAAGTCTGCATATGTTATTAAATGTTTTATTGTATTGTTGCAAACATCTTAAGGACCACAGAACCAAACTTAGCTCATGAGCTTCAGTTTCCGAGGAAAGAAACCGAGTTTGAGTGTCACTTGTGTGTGTTTTAATGATTTGAGACAGACACCAATGTGATGGAGATGCATGACAGAGCAGTGCAGTGTGTTTGTGAGTGTGTGTGTGTTTTCTCTGTGTCTGTGTTAGAACCAGTCTGAGCTGATTTTAACATCATTTCAAACCTTTATTTAGTCTGGACTTTAACTTGTGATTGTTTTATTCTGTTGAGAGTAAAATTGAAAAGTGGCATCTGGCATACCACTTGCTGCTGAGTGGAATATACCAGTTCCCTAGTGGTATATTCCAGTTTTCAACCTGGCATGCCAGTTCCATCACTCCTATGCCAATGGCAAAATGGAATAAACCACCAAATAAAAACTGGCATACCAGAAAAAAAATGGAATATACCACTATAGCTTGGCTGTTTATGTATACATACACACATACATTCTTACAAATAGAAAGATTAAGTGGACTCTGCTTGTATAAATTGATCTATTGTCAAGGATCATGTGACAGTGATACCGCGTTCAGCACTCGGGCTTTGACTCGCAAAAACATTTCATCCAATTTTGTTACTTTTTGAAAAAGGACCTTGACCTGCGTTAAATGCGTTAACATGACAAATGACTTAATGAAGGGTGGCACTGTCTTTTAAAAGAGTGGTTTACTCTTAGAGCAATTGTTGTGCAGTTTTAACTATGAAAACAATAATGTGTCCTTGATTTGATTTTATACCACATGCACATGCCCAGTAGGTGGCGATTCGCATCTAAGTGGTTTGCAGTTGGTGTTAAAGAAGCAGACGAATGCTAACCAAGTAAAATTGAAACACTATGAACTGCTTACTGCAATACTGATAATAGGCTGCAACTTTCAGAATAGACAGTTACACTGTATAAGAGAAGACAACCAAGGCAAATGTTTGGTCATTAGAATATATACTGTTCCTCTGACACATTCATGTTAACAATGTCAAAAAACCACGTGATACATTTGTTTCCATGACTGCTAAATTATATCGTCACTTTAAAAAACAGCAGCCAGAAAACTGAATACACCAGTCTTAGACAAGTCGTCTTCGACTGATGGAGCTGGTATGCCAGTTTGAAAACTCACCACTAGTGAGCTGGCATATTCACCCAGCTTCTCGTTTTTGGCGCTACTGTTTTCTTTTTTCAACCAGTCAAAACATGGATTGCAGAATTGATTTAGATGTAAATGATGACAAAAAAAAAAAATCAATGTAACAACCTCAAAAGACTCAGAATCTAGAAACTCTATTGCATGTGCTTCTCAACATGTCTACCATTGATCGACTTAAATCAGCAATACATTGACTTTTTAACAAGTTTATGGCTATGTACCTAATGGCTAATAGCTAATCAGTGCTGGAAATAATCACTGAGACATTGATAATGGTGTAAATTATGTACTTAGTCCTAATGCAAATGCCAATGTTGATTCGTTCTGACTGGTAACATGTAAATGAAAGCATGTTTTCACTGTTTCTATGATCTTTAATTGAATATTTATTCTCATAGTTTTCTTCTTCTTGACACCAATCAAGTTTTATTTCTTTTTTTGATTTTTGACAACTACCTTCTTACACCTGAAGTAATTTTCATATGCTATCCTCCTTGGTTTTCCTTTTTTAAGCAGTTTTTATGGCTGCTCTCCCATAATTAGACACTTTCAGAGAGGGTGGGGTCTCAGAAGTCAGAATACAACATCAACCACGCTGCTTACACCACAGTGTGACATGTACGATGTGATGGCAAACAAAGGAACAGATAACTGTGCTAATGGGATGGGATAAACTCAGGGTGAAACAAGTCTAAAAACTCAAAATGTTGTTTTGCCAACATTGGAAGTAGCTGTTTGTTCTATTTGCTTTAACATTGAAAATGTTAACATTACACATTTCTGTTACCTGGTTGCCAATGGTTAGTAACTAGCATGTTTGCATTTTGCAGCGTGTTGTGTTCAGTTTATGGCTCTGAATGACATAATTGGGGCGATATTATAGCCTGCAATTGCCAATCCCTGATCATTGCTCAGCTCTGCCACAGTCAAATATTTGGGCTCGTAATTGTTGGAGCAGAAAATGAGCTGACAACTCTTTGGCCATTGGACACTCAATTTGGTGAACCCTGAAGCGTGCATGTTGCTTATCTTTGTTTCATAGCATTGGCAGTACAATAACTCCAGGTTTTCATTGTTTACTGGACAGAAAGAGCATATTAAAAGAAATGTTCAGGATCCTTGTGGTCTCTTCCCTAATGTATCAACTGCTTGAACAAAGTTACAGTTTGAACAATAAGCTTTTAAACCAACGAGTATCCCTCAACAAATACAGTTTGTAAAGCCAGTTATGACAAAAGATCAGGTAAGAGCATCCCCTTGGACTTTACAAACTTGTTTTGTGCATATTTAGTTATTGTCTTAAGGCTTAGTAAGCAAACAATGCTCCTGTAGTTTGTTGTTCCCATCTTTGCTGCAGCTTTGAGCCCCATTGAAATTTATAATGACCTGCAATGCTGTGCAGCTGCAGGAAGTTACTGACTTACCTTAAGCAGAATTGCTTAAGTTTTGTAAAGTGTGCAGCCTGGGATGTAAAAATTGATTTTTTTTGAACCTGTTAGCTGATTAGGAACCGTGAATCTTGTGGGAATCTTCCCCGCCCCCCCTACTCTCATAGACAGACTTCATGTTGACTCCTGGATTAATACTGAAGTAAGCTTTACTGTTAATAATTAAATGTAAACCTCCCTCCACATGGTATCTCACAACAGGACAACACTCACTCCGCCCTGACCTTAAACCTCTTTTTATCATAAATCCCTGTTTTTTTTACCCATCAGCCGTATCTTAATTGGGTTACTTTGTTTTAATCCCCATCTCCCCTCTACCTCCTCCAGAGATGAGGCAAAGCTGTCTGTTTTTGGATTATGTCGTTGGTTGGTGATAGAGACCCGTCCCTCTAAAGAGCCCTGTCAAAACTGACCCCTTCCCTAATGGACCCTGAAGGGCACTCACTTGAATACAATTTATGGCTAAAAGCATTTCTCCCGCACAGAAACAAAGCCGTCCTGAGCATGAGAAGAAACCCAAACATGTAGCCCCACCAGTGTCTATTGATTTCACAGAGCTGTGTTCATCAGTATGATGGTCATGTTGTGTTACAGGAATGGGAAAGTGGTCCGGGCTGGGTGGTACTGCGGTAAATCAGAGCAGTAGGCAGAGCTTTTACGACGACATTTACAGAATAGAAAGTAGACATGAAGGCTGCGCTTGCTTAGCTCATGCTGTCATAAACTATTTTCAAACCTCAGAGTATTTTAACAATGCGAAGGATCCTTTAATTCAGTTTTTGTTGTTCTGCAAATACACACTTCTATTTGCAATGCAAACAAGCTGTAATAGAAAACTCCTAATTCACCAAATTTGCAAACACAAACAAATAAGTCTTTGATTTCTGGATTCTTAAACAAAATCAAATATGGTTATTGTTCTTATACAAAAATAAAATCTGCTCTTTGTCATCTTGAACCTGCCGACTTAAGCTAACAAGGTCATTTTATCTACCCATTGTTAAATTTTTAACTTTTATGATCACAAGAATAAGATTAAACAGTATGCATAGTAGAAAGCATCAACACATAACTTATATTCCAATTCTTAAGGTAACATTCAATTCCAAAGTTGATTGTTGATTCAAACTTATTTCTGATTCATAACCAAGTCTATATTTGGTGAGCCAAGGCAAAAGCACTTGTTGCAGTGATAGAAGAGACCACAGTGAGTGAAAAAAAAAATCAAAATATTAAAATTTGTCAATTCTTCCAAGGTTGTGCCACCACCAATTTTTGTCCTATGTTCCAAAATGAAATAAAATCCCTTTCTGCTTTTGTTGTTTTCTTATAATTTACAGTTGTCAAAATTTGTTGCACTGTATGAAGACGTAATTGAGTTTCATCAGCTTATAGCCATGGTTTCCCCAAATCTGTAGAGGTGCAAGACTTCACTTTGTAGAGACATATGAGACTCAAGTGGGAAACAGTGAGACAGATGCAGAAATTGCCTGGGATTCAGAGGGTTAACTCTGGTTGATGTTCAACTTTTCATTACTGTCAGTATATCACAATAAAACTGTGTGTGAAATTGCCTCTACTAACAAGTATTGTCCATGAAACCACAGCTGGATTCCTCTGTGCCAAAGAGCTGCATTGTTGTCTAAAAACCATTAGAAAGCATCAATGAGACACTGTGTGAGCGGGAAACATGGAGACAAAGAGAGCCTCTCTGCTCCATAACACAGACACTAAAGTTGGTTTTGAGTCAATTCTCCTCAGCTTCGTCCAGCTGGTGTTAATACTCACTGAGACAGCAAATTATTTCTGCTCTTTGGCTTGAAATAGTTCTTGAGATCTGTGAAGCCACTTTTAGAAATATCTGGATGATTTTCAAGCAAACTTGAAGACATAAAGTTGGATCTTTGCATCTCCTTGTAACAAAGCCTTCAACTTGTGTATCCTCTTTCTGGTTTAAAGCTGCAAATCTGTCTGCCTCTTGTGAACATAAATCATCTATACCAGGATGCTCTTTGTTTACTGATAACTTGAGTCAGTTCCTTCGGGCAGCGTCTGAAATAGAAACCAATGTCTTGGTGATACACGGGTTGTTTGACATTTTCATGGTGTTTGGACTAAAGTCATACCAAACAGCTTTTGCAGAAAAAAGCCACTTTTTGTGGACTCTCTCAGTGTAGTTTTTGTTGTCTGTGGCCATGGAGAGTGAAATATCGTCCCTCCTCAGCATTTTCCTGAGATGGATGAGCATTTTTAGACCCACTGGATATTGTGGCAAACCGCTCTGGTTTGTGTCACCTCCAAGAAACAACTCACTTCCTTCTTCAGGAAAGATTTAGGAGTCATACGCTGTCAAATAAGCTCTATGTGCAGAGTTAAGAATTCATTATTATTGCAGATTAGTCAAGTGATTTAGGATTTGATTGACAAAATAGATTAAGAAACATCATGTGCTGTAATGGATTTCACATTAAAATGAATTATCTAACAAAAGGGCCAAAGCAGCTTTTGTTTTGGCCTTTAGAAAGTGAGTTTCTCACTTGCTGATTGATTTCATGTTAGATTATCATCAGTAGATTTATTTTTAGGTTAATGAGATACAAAAGTAGTTTTCTATGCAAGCTTTTTGCTCTGCTTTATTTCATTGTCTTGGCATTGATTGAAAATAATTTCTAATCAAGCTTGAAATGGGTTTCATTATGGTTTTGTTTTGTTGTCTTTCGCTCTTTCCGTAATTTCACGTTGTGGAATCATATCACATCTTTTTATTCACCTAATACGTTGAGCAATAAAAAAACAACAAATGCAAGAGCTGAAATCAATCCTAAAAAGGCTGAATCATCATTGTTTTGATGTATTTCAAAATGTTATGTGACTCAAAAGTCATTGGTTGAACTGGATTTTTTAATAACTTTAGGTTTTAAACAGCTGTTCATGACCTTGAGATGCATTTCAGCACTTATTGCGATTGTTTAAATAGATTTATTGATATTTGATGATTAAATAGCAAACAATAAGACATAAATCAAACTGATAATCTCATAACTCATATACTCAAATAGGTTTTGACCTCCAGGAGCAGAAATGGTACCTCTTTCAATTAGCAGAGTTATATAGAAGACAGAGGGTATGAAACATGAGTGACTTTTACAGTGGCCATTCAAACTGTGGAGTCATACTTGATATAATTCATTCAACCATCTCATCTTTGCAAGAGAAGAAATGTTGTTTTCCCAGCCAGTGGAGTGGCAGTGAGGTAGTAAAGTACTCAAAAATGAGTCAGAAGGTATCCCAGTGAGTCAGTGTAAATAGTGGCTGGTCTCCCTGACCTCTTCTTCATCCGTGTCTGTGGCTGAATGCCGGGGAATGCCTTCACCCTGCTGCTGCTGAGCCGTCTGCATGCAGCAGGAAGTGTGCAGCTGTTGGCTGCAGTTGTTGGTGTGGGATTAGTGCTCCTGCCTGAGTGATAGCCGCCTCTGACGGCCATGTAATCTAATGTATTGGCTCATTGTTTTCATTAAAGAGAGTGCGCTGTTTGATCCCGGAGGAAGTAAAATGGTGCTTTGCTGTAACATTAGGCATATGTAAGCTAATTCGACCGGCCTGTATGTCAGCATGGTGAACAATCAAATACTGTAAATCCTGTTGAATTAACCCTCAGCATTACTTTCATTAATGGCTCCAGCTCATCAGGTCTAGTGCACTCAGGAGCATCTGCTGGACTTGGAAATTAGAGACCAGGGTTGGCATCTTTTGTGAAACTGTCAAGTGAGTTCTTTGAGAGTATTTTGAGACATGTCTGGTTGATAGTGGACTGGATAAAAACCCAGAAGATCTCCTGTCTTTTTTTTGGCCAATACCAATAATTAGTTGTCAAGGAGGTGGATAACCCATATTTGGAGCCAATATTAGTTGTTAAAGTGAAAGTATGTGGTCACTGTGGTCACAATTTTGAATAACACAAACTCTAAAACTTAACTTTCTTTTAATGCCTTTTATGCATTAATGTGTTTAACAGCTCCCACTAGCTAACCACTAACTTGTCAATGTAATTCCTCGAATACGTTAGCATCAAGGAAAACTTCAAGCGAATAATCCTGAATCAGATATGTCTTGGGAAACTGTTATCTAGTTGCCAAGCTAAGCTAGCTTGATGGACGACTCCAAACACTCTGGGGAACTTTGCTGTTTTGCCCACATGTTGAAAATGGAAGACGGCTCTCACATACAGCATTTACTGACTCGCTTCCTCATTTGTAGCAACACAACAGGCTTGGTTATGTTCTGAGCAGAAAGCCGATGCATTAATTTCCTTAAAAACATTGAAGATTATCTCATTAAATTTGCCAAACCTGTTTGCTGAGCTGCTGCATATTCACTGAAAACATTCTGAAAGCATTTGTTTCTTCTCAAAGGCACAGTCTCTTTGTTTGTGCCAGTCATTGGTTGAAAGCCTGAGTATGCTCTGAACATCCAAGACATGTTTGAGAAAATCAAAGCTCTGACTGTTTAGCTGGCAGAGGCAGAGCTTACATCCCCCTTAAGCCTGGACTGAATGTTTTTTTGAGAGCCTTGTCTTGCATGTGTAGAGTATCTCTGCAGCAGCCAGTGGTTGGTTGATGTTTGAGTGGGATTTTATATCCAGCAGCTGCCTCTGTAGTTTGATCCCCTCGCCTTCTGGGAGGGAATTTCTTCTGTATTGACTACCTTTCCAGCACACGAGAACCATCCGAACCATAGCTGACTTAAGTGTTATCCACAACTTATCATTCAACACAGAAAAAAGATCTATACAGTGAACGAGGCAGGACGAATTAAAGAAGCATGAGACTTTTAAAGGTTGTTAAAGCAAATTTAATCAAGTGGAGGAATGTTGGAAGTTACTTATGAGACAGAGGAACATCAATGTGCATGCACGAGATAAGAAACTTGTCCTGGAGTGAAGCCAGTGCCCACATTTTTTTTATCTCACTCTGTGTCAGAAACACTAGTGATGTCTCCTGCACCACTTTTTTCTTTGTATTTATTTTTAAAACATGTTGATAGTGCCCCAGGGTTTCACTACAGTGTTTTTGCTCATCGTGCTGGGAGAGTGCTGAGAGCGTCCTTTCTCAAACACCTCTTTGAATCCCAAATATTGGATTTGGCTGCACTGCTTGCACTGGATTGATTATTTTGTGTGTACAGTATTTCAGTAGCAGTGTGATGAATGTAGAGGTAGTTTTGTGTTTTTTGCCCAGTTAGAGTCAGTTTCTGCTCCAGCCTTGTAAACACAGTCATCTGTGTGATCATTTGTCCTGACAGTTTTGTAATTTGTAATCAAAGGAATCATTTACAGCATTGGCGCTGAAAAGCAGTCCTTCTTGGTGCATCTTGTAACTTCATAACATTTGAACCATTCATCCAGAAGTGTAGTTTGTTTGAAAGAGAGATATGTCTTCATTTCAACATGCAAAAAGAGAATTAAGATGTCTAAAGACAAAGTTGAGTCTAAACAGAGCTTCCTTATTAGGGGTTCTTGCTCATTTTATTAATATGCAGTAAACTATGAGTAACTTTTGCAACCTAATAACTGTGGCAGCCAAAAGTATAAAGTTGCACCAAATGAAATCTGTTAAGAAGAATACAAATACTGCAGAGTTGTTTTTAAGAGCAGTACCTGAACAAATGTACACGGTTTGATCCGTAAATCTGGAGTTTTGCCCGTGTGTAGCACCATGTGGGATCTGAATTAGCCAACACAGGAACATAAACACGTTCACACCTTCTCCTTACACAAAGCTTTGTGACCAGGCAATCCCTGGATATGCATCAAAATCCACACAGCAGTTTAAATTTATAGTGTCACCTCTAAAACTGTGCAACAGATTTATTACCATCTGACACGCAGGATCAATCTGTTATTGTCACCTCGGCTAAATCAGCGCGAGTGTGCAAAACTGAAATTGAGGATAAAGTAAAAAAAAATGTAATAGGATAATAAGTATCTGAGCTTTTTTGATATATTTTTTTCTCTGTTATTTATCTCAACACATGAGTCTGTCAGTTTATTTAAGGACTATTATGCCACAAGACAGTTGTGTTTCCTTTGTTTTGGGATTTCAGCTTTTGTATTTCTGTCTTGGGCATATATTCCCCGTTTGTCTCTAAACTGCACATGCAAAATTGGCCATCTGTACATGACGTCCCCTCATATTTAGAAGGCCCATCTGTGGGACACATGGCACTCTCTTGGGCCTCAATCCAAGACTTGGCAGCAGTCCCATCAGTGCCACTGGGAGAGACAAAAAACCTCCAGTATTGCTTTCATTGACAAGCTTTTCCTTCCTCCTTTTCCCACTTGTCTGCCTCTTTGGTCTGCAAACAGAGCTTAACCAACAGCTGCACACACCTGACGCCCAATCCATCGGACCGGGGACATTCTGCTGTGGGGCAACAACCCGGGGCTCACGTTACACAGAAATCGAACACCACAATGGTCCTCGCTTCATTCCCGCCTTTTCTGAGCCATGTCCCCCATCCTCTGTCCCCTCTAACACCTCTCTCATGCCCCCTCCTCTGCCTTTTTTTCTTCCTGGGTGCAGTGGACGGAGCCTGGGAATGTTTACTTTGCTTTGTTGTTGTCAACAGTCCTGACTGGAGCAGCAGGAGTCCACAGGAAAGAGTCAATTAAAGGATGAGATTAACTTAGATTGTGTGATATGGTGCAACATGATCATCGTGAGTGTTAATAAGAGTCCTGAAGTAAAGTTTTAGGTTATTTTTGATAGTTTTCTCAATTAATCAAGCTTTGGCACACAAAGCTGGCACTCACTAACTTACATACCACCCACGTGGACAGCCTATCTTTGGAGAACAGTTTCTTGGAAAACTGTGAGACTGTGTTTCCAAAACTGTCCAAACCAGGAAGGACAAGAGATCCTGATGCCAAATGAAACCCATTCAAATCCACAACTGTTCATTTTTGGGGATATTGTCTATGACACATTTTAAAAGCCTCTGCAACACAGTATTTTAGTTATCAAGACATTTAAGTAGAAAATTTCAAGTGTTTCAATAGCTGATACTTTGAGAAACTAGATTACATAGGTTCTAAATAAAACTTTCCAAACATAGTAACAATGCATCTTGGCATTAAATCTTCCTTCCGTTCCTTCAGTTTTTGGGAGCATTTATTTGCAGAGAGCCTCAAGATTCAGTGATAATATTTGACAGTTTTATCAGACAGCTGATCCTTCTCTTTGGCTCAAACTTGGAAAGGTAAATCGGCATTTCCGATCAAACTTATCTATTTAAAATGCATGACTTGGTGCATTCCACATCATTTCCACAAGGCTGAATATCTCAGCTTGATGTAAAGTGTGGTTAGAGATGAGTTACCCATTAATCAAGGAGGCTGTGCAGTCGTAATCTGAAGTTAATGGTCCATAATGAACTCTTATTACTTCTTGTGGGTGGAAAGCAAGGAATCCCCTTTGAATCCTGAGGGCTTTAGGTGTGTGTGAAATGCGACCACAACACTATGTCATTGGTCAGAGGTTTAACTTCCATCTTTAGCTCTGTCCTCTTGTAACTGATATGTGATGCGTGTCTTTTTGGAACAAAAGACATGACACAGACTTGTCTTCAGTATTTGCCTAAAGCATCCCCCTGTAGATCAGGTCATTGTCCTGAGGAATGCCAAGTTTCTTGTTTCCCTTTTGGTTTATGTCAAACTGAAAAACCCCGAAACATGTCAGTGTCACCTGCAGAACGCCTGGAGATACTGCAGGAATATATTAAGTGCAGCGTTCAGCAGGATTCGGTTGCAAAGTGATATAGTTAGCATGAATGATGAGGGAAACAGATAGTGAAAGTCAAAGAGCACGGGAACTTCATGAAGGTGATTTACTATAACTAGACATAGAATAGGGTTCATTTTTTTCTGTTTGGTTCCTGAATGATAGAACGGATATGCAAACATTACATTTTTATGGTTAACAAAAGACTAAAGGCCTGATGCACGAACGGTCTGCATGTATAAAAATGTGCACACTTGAAAGCACAAGCAAAGTTGATTTACTTATCAGTTGTGCTATGGATTGTGTCTGTCAAATAAGCAAAATAGCACATGCAATCCATTTAGCGCATCTGCCTTCATGACTAATGGCTCTGTTTTATACTTTCTCAAGTATTTACAGATCCAAGTTGAGATGATCGAAGTAATAGGTTGGGTTTTCTGTACTAGAAGTTTCATATTTTAATCATCGGTGCCAGAAAGCCAATATTTGGTCATTCACAGGCAGTAATTTTAGATAATAAGGAAAATATCTGCCTTATACGAAGGATATTAACACCTTGAACTGACTGTATGTGATGTCTGGCTTCGTGGGTTGACCTAGAAACTACTCAATACGCTAGTTAATTGGAAATCATTGAACTTGCGCAGTGCGTAAAATGACACAGCATCAGTGTAGTCTATTGTCTGTATGAAGGCACAGCAGTGCTACAAGCTCCCCCAGCATGCTTTGAATAATAATGCTCTAATACATGTTCATCAGGTATAATGATGCTATTTTGGATGCAATCAAGCTTATATCTGTTTCAATGCACTTAGCAGAAAGTGGGCTGCATAAACTAGACCAGAAATTAAAACAAAAAAAATATAAAAACACAAAAAGTTGAATTTATTTTTAGTTTTCAATCCAAATTTAGTGGTAAAGCTGGTAATTTCTGGCTCTGTGCCAGTCTGTTTCCTGTCCCATCAACGTGCACTCACATCTGCTGTCGAATTAAAATGAAGTCAGTCTAAATCCAGGCTGACTTTGATGCTGAAAGGACATCTCTGTGTTCTGCATGTACATGTGCAAATGAATATTCATGAGGACCTCGGGGCTAACCGGAGCGTCTTTCATGGTGTTTGCCTCTTTTGCTAATGGGCTGTGCCATGCTTTGGGTATGGCATACATCTGGTAGTGTTTTTTTCTGATCAGGCATCCAGCTTCAGCTTGGCATGACTGTTTTTAATAAGCCTTCATATTTTGAGGGCTTTCTTGTGAATTTAGCGTTAAATCTGCACACCACGGGTCCTCTTCGGTCTGTGTGTTTTCAATGAAGAGGAAAAAACACTAAACATGGTGTGCTTTAGAAATTAAACTCTGCATGTAGGAGTGAGAAGGATGTCTGTGTTTGCCATTATGAAGACTGTAGAGTAGAATTACAGAGTCTTATGTCAGTGCCGTCTGTAAATGTTATCCCAGCCCCCGAGGCTGAGTGATCAGCGCAGTGGTAGAGGGCCAGACTCAACTCACATTTCATGCTTTGTGTGGGACTCTACACCCTCAGCTGATTCATAGTGCAGGCCTAATTATTTTCGCCTTTTTCTGTTGTGTAGTGAGTGGTTGCAGGGCATTTGTTTGGCAGATTCCCCAGAGAACTCATCTCTTTGTTTAGGCGTCCCTTGGGAAAGATAAGAGAGGCTTGTGGTTGGAAAACATCGGCAACTGTTGATGAGACAGAGGAATTTGTTGAAGATTTGGCATTTCTTTGCATTGTTTTCAAACAAGTGAAAATTTCTATTTCTAATTCAGCTGCAGTAAGTTTCAGTAGTCTGTAATAGGGGTGGATATGAAGAACTAGTTCCTGTTAAGAATCGTTAAGAAACAATTAAATCCATGGACATATTTAGCCGTTTTGTGTGACAATTTCCAAAGTGGCTTTTGTGTTGACAAGCTAGTGGTTAGTATTCATGGATATAACTTCTTTTTTAAAACAGAATTTCAACTTTCATTTCAAAATATCACAATCACTCTCTGTAAAACAATACTTAAAGCTAAAAAATGTCAAATACTAATAGGGAAATGTTTTCCAAACAAAGTTCAGACTCATGGCTGACCTCAGCAAAACTCAAGCTTAAAGTTTCAAAACAGCTTAAAGCTCAAATATCTTAACTACACAACTCAAATGAAGCAATGCATTGACAACACCTGATGTGTAATTTTTACTTTTTTTATGTCCAGAGATATCTTTATCCATTGACCATTTTCGCAATTATTTATAAACTTATACACTCAATAAAATGTAACTAAAAAACTTTAAAGCTACTTTTTGTATACAGAAATTTCACAGGAAGAATTGATAAGGAAATCAGATTGATAAGTGCAATTGATAAGGGTGTTGGTTTTAATAAATTTAATATCAATACCCATCCCTAGTCTTTGATTAGTTCTTGGCTAAAAATGGCAAAAAAGGAGGAAGTATCCATCTCAGAAAAGAGCTTATGATGACCCAAACTCAAATATATTCAGACTTGTAGCTCATTCTCCAGAGTTTTTCAAGTAAACATGTATTTTTCTTTCCCAGATTTTCTCGAGAACAATGAGAAGCCTGTATACTCCGACTTTTATGCATATTATCTTCTCCATCCAGCTACCAGAAGGCACCGAGTCGATGTGGGGGAGGAATTTTTAAGACAGATGCCTGGCAGTTTGAAGTGAGATGAGCTGAATTTGAATTGGAAAAGATCAAACAGATGTGTCCTTTTCTCACTGCGAAAGTCTTAAATATGGACTCCGCAGACTGCTGATGGAAAAACAGGAGCTTTTTGGAGTCGATGTTGGGTGATAACAGATTTTGCATGATGCTTTGTTGAGAAATGCCACGGAGCTTGACATCAGACGTGACAACAGGCTTTGTTCAGAGATACACATCAGACTCTGAAGGGTGGTGTCCAAGTCTCAGACGGGATTTATTAAGGAGCCTGGGTGCAGAGTTGACTTGTGAGGGCAATTTAGTGGCTGCCAGACACTGCTAGTGTCTTTTGAAGATGTGTGTGATGAAAGCTGTTATGTGATCTACCTCTGCGGCTCAGATTTAGGGTCTGGAATCTGCCCGAGGCTGATCCCTTAGTGCTGCAATTTTAGAATAAAGACGTGTCGAAGCTCCAGGCTCCAAATCTCCAACAGGATCCCTGTAAAAGCTGGATGAAGACCCTCTGAATTACATCTGGAATCATTCAGGACAAGAAGATATAAAATCTGTTGGTTAGCTTTTGGCAAACACCTTCATGGTTGATGTAAGATACAGTTAAGTATCAGTAGTGAGAAAAAATGATGTGAGAGACTCTCATTGTCTGTTTTCCTTTATTGTAATCCCTGCAGTTTATTACATCTTCCACAGACCATTATTCTTGATAAATAAGTGTTAAAATAACAAGTTTACTGTAGTGAGAATGAGATAGTGAGCATGTGATGAAGTTGGATCAGATCCAGGTTTTGGGGGAAAGGTTTCCAAGCTGGAAAGAACTCAACTTAATAAAGAGCTTGAATCTAAACCAAATGAAGAAATGCAGCATTCCCTGATGGATTATAAAGCTTTTTGGCAGCCTGAATCACTCTCTAAAGATATTAAAACTGCTGTATGTCATTACAGGCAGAATAGTATGTGCTACTAGAATAAAACCCCAACTCATCTGGGATTTGTTTTTGTGGTCTGCGGAGGTTGGCTGGCCTTGATTGTTGTCTGCGGTAGCTTGACTTCTTCTTGTTTTTGAGATTGGCTCTTTTTTTGGTGCTGTTTCTATGCTTTTGACAGTGTTTCTTTCAGTAAATAAGTTTGTTCAACAGGGACCGTGTAAAGTTTGGTTTCACTGACGTTTGTCCCTCTGACTCTTTCAGAAGTTGTCTTTGTTTTGCCCGATCCGAAGGCACTTCTCAGCTCTAATAGCCGTACAGGACAAAGACCTCTCAGCTTACCCAGGGGTGAAAACGAGAACATGAATCTCATCTTAGCTGAAGTCTCCCTGCAGCTCTTCTGACATCATCACTGGGGGACAGAAACAGACTGTGGTGCCAGACTCTCCCCAGTGAGAGGAGTCATTCAAGGTGGTTTGGGCATCTGGTGGGGAAATCCCCTGTGGAGATGGAGCGACCTGAATGAGGGTGTCAGGAAACAGACGTCTGGGTGCCACAGTGTGCCCTGACCCTGACCTGCATTATTCAGTCAGTACAGACAGACTGTACAGTGACAGTAATGTGTTGAAAAAGGATGGTGTTAAATTGTAAACATGGTTTAAGCTCATTACATTTCAGCAGAAAATAAACAATACACAATTTAATAACCAGTTGTGCAATTAAATACTTTTGTGAGGCGATAACAACATTTCCACAATACCTGCTGGTGAATGAGGAGCTGTTTTCCCCCTGAATCTAAAACAACAAAAAAGCTGCTTTTTCCACCTCTCAGTTTGCAGCAAGTGGTCAAAAAAGGATATGCATGCTGAGTGACAAAGATTTTCTTGTTTACTTAAAAAATCTTAAATGAATAGTACTTGTAGACTTTTGCAACGCATTTTGGTTACACTTTGCTTTCTATAGGAATAGGCAAATTTAACAATCCTCCTCTCCACTTTCCACATTAAATAGCTGACAAAATATGGTCATTTCTGCTTGTTTACATTTAACGCAGGGTATCATAGCATCATGACTGTTGCACCAGTCAGTTGTTGTGTTGCAGAACATTTCTTTTGTATTCAGTGCCATCAAACACACAAATATTAATAATTTCTGAAACCATCATAAGGGTTTTTTTTCCAGAGTTTTTTGAAACTGTGGGGGAAGGCTTTGCCATACATAATTTAACTGTATCTAACAGTTTGCAGCTAGGCTGAGAGCACACAAGAAGAACTCCAAGGCTCTGACAATTGGAAAGAGAGTGGAGTTTGTGAACTTGAAAATCTGACATTTTCTTTTTTGTTTAGTTCTCCCATGGCTTTTGAATTTGTTTTGGCCATGTTGGGCCTCTGTAGAGTAGACAG
Organism: Thalassoma bifasciatum; assembly: GCA_008086565.1. Lineage (NCBI taxonomy): Eukaryota > Metazoa > Chordata > Actinopteri > Labriformes > Labridae > Thalassoma > Thalassoma bifasciatum. The sequence continues at coordinate 66,989 of RPOG01001621.1, read as the reverse complement.
TGAGAAGTACAGTGCAGCAAGAAGCAGCTCCTGAATACTCACCGTTCAAATCAATTAAATAAAAACTGTTCTTTTATCTGCCAAGCTGAGCACCTACGCTCAGGCAGGGCAGAAAAACTTTGTTTCTGTTTTTCAGAACATAACAGTAATGTCATCTGACAAAAAGTGGAGGCGAAACTTCACATTAAAGGTTACTGTCACTAGCATTGCTATTCTCATGAAGGTCATTTTAACAGGCTTGAACGCAGTATTTGTTTAACTTGTCCTTACCTAGGTACCTCTCTCTCCCCTTGCTCTGTTCAGTCGCCTCTTTTCTGCCTTTCGTGCGAGCCGCAAATACTACCTATCGTAGTGTTGGCGATTTATTCAATGCAAAAATATGGGATGGGGGGCCAAAAGGCTGAAACAGCCCAGTGTTAGGTTCAGAATGACAAACATGAAAACATTTTGCCCCTCGAGCATTATGTATCTCCTGCAGGTGACGATATTTAGCCCGAGCACTTCGTAATTTTTCTCATGCTAGCTTTGCCTAAAGACATTGTTAGTGGCTGCATAGTATGTGAATGCAAACCCTTGTGGAGGGTGTAGTAGCCCCTTGTTTACGTCTCAACATATGTCACACTGATATAATCGACCCCATCCAGGGGCTCATTTAATAAGTGTTAGCTCCTGAAGTGCTATGTATCATCCTGCTGCCTTGATTGTAAAATGTAAGATCTCCCACTTGATATCGAATATCCGTTAAATGCATATATTACATAAAAATGATAACATAAAGAGTTAAACCTGAATGTCCAAATATAGCAGGTAAGATAGAGTAGCATTGAACCCGGTAAAGAAATGTGAGACTGTGCAAAGCCCCCTGCAGGGCTGGAGGAGTCATGACGCCGTGTGTCTTCCACCCCCAGCCAGCTTGGCATCTGCTGCCCAGCAGAGAGCAGGAACAGCTATATTGACACACTTAAAGGGTACATAACACACGGCGAACAACGGGGGAGCCCTTTGGACATGTTATTATGTATCTTTACTGTTGTTGTCTGAACATGTTGTCGAGTGCCGCCCTTTATTTCTCACTTAGATCAATGATTCTCAATAATGCATCTTGCTACACAATGGCAGTTTTCCAGTGACAGGTCTCCTACCTACCTCACCTCCTCATCCTCATCTGCAACACTTGATTCATTCCCAACTCTGGTATAAACCAACCACTTGGAAAGAAGGATTGACACAGACTAAGAGATGCCACCTGCTAAAGGAAAAAAAAAAGTTTCAAATTACGAAATGTCCCCTAGACTCTGCTATTAATCCCACAGATTAGCTGCAAAGACTCGAGCTCATGTTTCTCACGACCTATGCATTCAAAGGTTAATGCTAGAAATGTCCAGTATTTTTGTTATTGCCTGTAAATCTCTTAAAAAAGCTTTATCCTGTCTGTGGCATAGTGTCCACTTGTTCTTTCTGAGCACCTTAATCATGGGAAACAGGTCAGATATGAGTAGTTTCATTTTCCTTCAAGGCTAGATTTACAAAATTACCAGGGCACAACTGTCAAAAGCTTATGGGACAAAATTTAAAACCAGGCCGCCAGCTTCTAGGACCATAACCTCTGCATCTGGAGCACACAGCCTGTCCATGTTTCCTCTAAAGCAGTGTTTTTATCCTTTGCGGGATCACCTGAAATGTCGAGTAATTGATGGAAAAAATTGACATACACTTTTTAATGAAGTTTCATTCTTTACAAAATTTAAACACTACACACAATGTTAAATAACTGTATTCTACACTTTCTTAAATATAAATCTGGAGCAAATAAAATTCAGCATCTAGAACTGTCTGCGCTGGCCCATCTTGATTGACCCCCATGATTACTGCTATTTGAGTTCCCTCGCTTCAACCTGTAAAAACACAAAATTGCAGTCAGAGGGGAAAAACAGAAAATAAATGGAAAGATTTCTTTATCCACCTGGCCTTCTAAAGGTATTTTCAAGAGGAACCCAATCAAAAGGATGTATTTGGGCAACAAATAAACAAACAAATACATTTTTGGGAAAGTGAAGTTGAAATTTCTGAATTCATGAGGTCACAAATTACTAAGTTTATAGATACAGACTCAGCTTTCCCCTATCAACAACTCATCAGCGGAGCATTGTTTTACACGTCTTTATGTTGCTAATTTCTTAAATGTTTTAATGTTGTGGTGTAATTTGTTGTAGTGTTTTGTTCATCTGTCACCATTGACTTCAAAACTAATCCTCCCCAGGGATAATAAAGAAACCTTGAAGCCATTGAACGTGGACAAACCAAGATTTTCTTTTCAAAACACAATTTGCTGAGCTGGATAAGCAGTGAGTGTACTTCAAAAAGCACCTTAGATGTGAGATATGTCATTGCTGGGGCAATGAAGCTGAGACATTAATTCTAGAAAGAAAATGTCCCTGGAGTTGCCAGAAATTTGAGGTCATGGCCCAAATAAGGTTGGGAACCATTGCTTCCAATGTATGCATTTTTTCTTCTGTACACCCTCTTTAACAGTCTTGAGCTGCACTTTCGTAAAGTTTGAACATTCAAGCTTTGAAAACTCTGGATCCTACACTCTCCATAATGCTCCTTTCCACCAGGCCAACCTTCATAAATTGAAGTTCACAGCTGTGATGATGTTCAGGTTTTCTCAGCTCATCCACAGCCACAGGAGATGTTATGAAACTTTCCACAGCTGAGTGGTTCTGTCTGCAGTCAGAAAACTGATCCTCATGTGTAAAATCAGCGGAGCGTCCCTTTAATGACAGGCAGTCATGCTGTCAAAGGTGCTGAGTGTTGGCTGTAAAAACTCTGAGGTGCCCAAGAAATGGTCTGATACTTTGGAACTTGAATTAACATAAATTTAACCTACTTAATAACTTTTCAAACTTCTGAATAAACTTCATTTTTGAACTTGATTCAGCTCTGATTCAGCGTTTCAGTTGCATCTATCGCCTCCATATTCTCCTGAGTTTTCCCATGCAGCCACAGCTCGATGGACTCAATCTGCCACAAGCTTTTTTCTTGAAGAATTTGATCATCTTATGATCTAAATGTCAGCTGATTGCTCCTCTACGTGCCTAACTGAGGCCAATCAATTCCCAAGTTCTTCACGGAGTTAAATCTCATGATGTAAACTAAGCTTAGAGGATTTTTCTCGGGCTGTGTCTGCCAAAGCAGCATCATGTGTTGGTGAAAACAGTCTTATGCGAATTAAATGTTATCTGTCTGGCTCAAAAGGTTGAATCAACTCAGGAATTATGGAAGAGATAAAAATCATGTGACACCTGAATCAATCCCATCTTTGTTTTATCTGCTGTTTGGATCCCAGCACTGAATTATTTTCCCTCTTGGTTGCAGCAGCTTTGAACCATTTTACTCCCCTTGGTATTGATAAGATATTTAATGATACCAATGCCATTATCAATTCTGCTCATGGATCTGATTCTTTATTTATTCCTTATTAGTTCCTCCTGAGAATTTTCTCTGTACAAGATGTGGCTTTACAGGTTTTATGTGTCAAAAACATTTTATTGAGTTTATAATTAAACAAATGTCAAATTAATCAATGGAATTAGATATTTATGGTCATAAATAGATAGATAAAAATACGCAAAAATCATACATCAGTTGAAACAATGTATTGTTTTGTTGTAAGTTATTGAATGAAGTAGGCCACCTGGCTATGCTTTGTGCTGTTTTGAGCTTTGAGCTTGCCATAGTTATGCTGAGGTCAGCTATGAGTCTGCACTTCCTGTTTGGAAAACATTAACCTGTTTTTATTATGACATTTTTGAGTTTTAAGTATTGTTCAGAAAAAGTTATTGGGATATATATTTATGTGATGAAAGTTCTGTTTTGCCACTGGGGTAATGTTGATGTATGCTAATCGCTAGCATATCAGTTCAATTTCCCATATACATTAGCATTAAGCTAGGGCTGGAATTTCTATGTATTTATTTTTTCATTAGAAAGTCCTGAATTAAAATTTTCTTGGGAAGCCGCCATTCGTCTGCTAAGCTAAGCTAACTGGGGAAGAATAGTCGAGGGGGGTTCGAACACTTTGGCGTAATGTAAAGGACAGATTAGGGCATAGTTAAGAATAAAAGCCACTGATGTCGATGGATTGAACCATTTCTTATGACTCTTAACAGGAACTGTTTCTTGATTCCCATCTCTACATTGGTAGCAGATAAATGTGACCACAAGCCAAGGTGAAACCGGTGCTATTTTTGGCTAATTAGTGTCATTTCTTGGCCCCTGTTCAGTCAGACATCAGTGCCTATTTGGCTCTTAACGAACTGGCAGTGCCTCATTCACCCAAACTGGCACTGAACTAAAAATGTAGGGCAGGATATTCCTCACCCTTCTTCATTAACGATATGAAAACTTGTCATCTTGTCTCCTAAATGTGTCCAAACTAAATAAACTCAACACACTACGTCGTTGAGTGTCACATCTGACAGGCTGCTTGGGAAAGTCTCCTAATTGAATAAGTTTTATTCAATTAGAGGAGGCTTGAACCTACAATGAGTCATTCACGGCAGAGAAAACAGCTGTGATTTGATTAAACAGGTCTGATCGTAGCACGAGGAGCAAACTTCAAAAGCCTGTTTACCGACTTTGATACTATCAGGCTTAATAACACTCCATGTGTGACTGCTGCACTCGTTTCTCTGTGTGACGGCAGTCGGGAGCTGCCGGGTGTTTCTCCTGGTCGTCTTAGCTCACAGATCAAGGCCCCTGGTCTGGATCTTTGAACTTGACATTTCAAAAGAGAGAGGATAAAGAGATGCTTAAATATCAAATCCGCCCTCGCTCCCTCAGCCCTGATATTCGACACTGTTAAAAGATCAACCGCCTAATCAAAGAGAAGTCCTCTGAGCTGAGGATTTTCCCCGTGTGCCTGTCTGTGGATGGTAATTTATACATGTTTCAGCAAAAAATTGGGTTACCCAATTTTTGTCCCATGATGGCTTTTGCACCGGTCGTTGTTTTATATCAAGCTGCTTTCTTTGCAGCGTGTTTGCTAATAATAAGACCGACCTCTGTTTTTTTTAATTGGGCTTCTTTATCTGTGTTGTTGTATCACTCCTGGTCAGCAGAGGAATTTCTGCTGCACAAGTTCAAAGTCTGGAAACACCAGCAGCTGAAGATGAGAGAGATATTCAACAAGACTAATTAACTAAGAGGAGAAACAAAGGTTAATGATGATGCTGTTGCTCAGATGCTTGTAGGAAACCAACAGTTTTGAAAGCCATTTTCTATCAACTGTGCATACAAGTTGTCTTGTACAGATTTGACTCCAATCAGGGGTAAAACAAAGTATCAACACTGCAATATATCGTCACCCTAACCTGTGTGCTACAATTACTGGGATGCTGTTGTTTTATGTAGCTGGACTGAAGTTTTTGCAGAAGTGCCAAAAGTTGCCGTTTCTCAAAAATCCACATTAAAAAAAAGACAAGGTGCTACCCATCAAAGAGTGAGACGTTCTCTGCCAGAAATCTGATTCATTTTTCTGCATGTATATCCAGACACTGTAACTCAGCAATTGAGGTTTGACCTTGGTCAGACCGCCGTCTGCATGTAAACATACTGATGATCACGTGGCTACTTCTTATGGTTTTCATACGGCCTTCACGCTTTGCCGTTTAACTACACAACCATTAGTGTATTTCGAGGGGTGGTGTATCAGTAGAGAGAGAATAACAAAAAGGGGAAACATGAAATAACAAAGACAGCAGCTTGATGTAAGTTAGAAGCTTCGAGTGTCGTTTCCGATTATCCCTACATCTATATAGTAATGAAGATGAAGAGAGGAAGAGCTGCTGGAAATTATCCTTGACATTCTGAAACCCGGCAGGCATGTTTCAGAAAACATTTACGCCATTTTGGCTGAACTTTGACAGAGTTTTGTTGTATTAACATTAATATTTTTTTGTAATACCAGCAGTAATCTACTGGGATAGGTCTTTTCGGTGTATGACGGGAAATGGCAAAGAACTGTTGGAAGAGATTCTGTTATGATACTGTGGATACTGTTACACAAATTAGTGGTTTAGCTGCAAGTAATTTACCATAAAACGTTTAAACTGCTTTTTGGGCATCTTTATCTCCACTGTCTACTCTGGAATACAAGACACCAAATGTTGCACTTGACTCAGTGGGCAGGAAGAAGAGGAAAAAATACAGTTTTATCACTCTGTTTGCAAACGTGCATCACACATTCATACTGAAACACACACACACTCACTCACACACACACACATGTATTTTGGAGAGATAGCAGCTCAAGGGCAAGCTCAGCAGTGCCCAGGAAGTGAACTGGCATCTCTCCAGCAGGCAGCTCAACTTGACCTATACTTGGTTTGTTATGAGACTCTACTGCAACCCTCAAGTGCTCAAGCCAAGTCCCTGCAGACTGAGCTACTGCTGTACCCGTGCTCACTTCTTTATGTGGAGGATCTTTTTCTGGGAAGGAGATACATGCTTCACATTTTCAGGAAGCGCTTCTGGAAGTAAAAGGAGACTGTTGGGTGTTGGTGTTGTGGGCAAGATGTGTGCATTTTTTTCTCTTTTTTTGCCTTTTGTTAGTTTTAAAGTAGGATATCTTAGGTTGTGAAAGACTTTTTTTATTTCAGTAGTTGCTCAGGTGTTTAAGCAGGAAATCAACAGGCATCTCACTGTGTGTGGTCCGGTGATAATACTCGTTTACGCCCCCCTGATTCCTCCTCCACCTTCCACGCCACACACCCCTGTTTGCCCTCCTTCCTCTCTTCTCACATCTCCTACGCTCCTTCCCACAAAGCACTTGACAAACAGGCAGCCCACAGGTGTCACTGGAGCCCCCTCCTCAGCTGGCCCTTCCTCCTCAGCATGGGAATGGGGGCGACATGACTATTGTTCACAGCTGCCTCTGTCAACGTGAACTCCACCTCCTCCGTCCTCCCCAGCGCGGCAGGAGTCAGTGCCACCCGACGGCTGGGAATCCAGTCATAACCACAGAGCTGGCTCAAGGTCTTGGCACGCCGTGGCTGAGTGAATCAAACAAGCGGAGGATATTGTCTGCTGAGCCCTGAGAACTGGAGTCTCAGAGTCTGGAGATCAAGATAAAGGAAGCGTAGATCTGCTCGCTGCGCTAATATCAAACAATGAAACTGGTTATGAGTTCTGAACACAGATCTATCATTGTGTCTGACATTGTGTCTGACCTACTGCGCGGCATGTGACTCCCATTAGAGTAACAGGAGAGAGTGCTGTTCCTTTCCTAGAAGCACGCACCGTGTTTGGACGTGAAGTACTGGGCAAGTTTGTTGTGAAAATACACGTGTTTTAGATCTCTCAGACGAGTCAATAAGGCCTTTACGAAGGTGAAATGTTTGAACCTTTGACTCACACAGACTGTTTACATGCACACAGGCTACTGAAGGGTAAAGAAAAACATACTCATTTGCACTGCATGACATGTCATCATATAGGACTAGTGATCACATTGAGATCGCTGAAGCAAATCATCGACTTATTGCAAATTAGATTGAATTGCAAAATGACGTACTGCAATATTCTAATCTCAGACGGTACAATATTTCTTCAAATGTGTCAAAATACCACATCAAACTTTTTTGCAGTATGTTTAATGCTCTACGCCAGTTTTTCTTTACCAAATAGTCTAAATAACCTTTGGAAGAGGAAAAAAAATATAAGTGTTAAAAAGTGGCAAAAACAAGTAGAAATAGCAGTAAAAGTAAGTATAGGGTGACAGAAGTGGTCGAAAACAAGCAGGAATGGATAAGAAGTGGTTAAAATTAGGAGTAAACTCTAAAAATGGTCAGAAATATGCAAAACTTTTCAGACTTTTCCGACAGTTATTTTCAAAATATCCAGTTTTATCAATATTATGTAAAATTCTGACTTTCTGAAAAACTGAATTTTAGGTTTTCATTTTTTTGCAAGCCTTATTCATCAAAATTTTATGAAATATAGGCTTGAAACAATTCACTTTATGTTTATTGAGTTTATGTAATATCTGGGTTTCACTATCCAAAATGAGTGGCCAAAAAGATTTAACTTTAACTAATGTACCTGGATATGCAAACAAAGTTTCTTTTGAGAATATTTTTTTTTACAAGGTTCCTACTTTTTTCCCTCATGTATGTATTTTCTTTTTCCAAACAAGAATAATTAAAAAAGAAATTTCAACTTTTTCAATATAGCAAGTGATATCAACAACACGAAAGATGGGTAACCTTAAAATAATCACACAAAAAATCGCAACTGTAATAAATAGATTATTTTTTCTTTTTTTTTTTAGCCCTCTGGCAAACCAGAAACAATAGTTAGTGGCCAGTTAAAATCCCATTCATGGTCCTAATTGTACCTGCTTTGACTTTGCTCAATGCAGAATTTTCTATCACTGCACCGTGGTGGGCTCCTGTCTACACTGGCTCTATTTGGTCTGTCACCTCAAGATCATGGAGGTGGAGGATATAATGATCTCTGCTGAGATAACTAGCCCACATGTGCTTTGTTTGCCCCCTGTCTCTGTACCTGTTCCCCTCCCCCGCACTGCCTCAGTCTGACCTGGACTCTCCTTAACCTGTGGAGCATTGTCCTTCACCCAGCCATGCAGCATCCTCAAAGCTCACAAAAACACACTTTACCGTCTGCCAAGACAAAACACTGACATCAGGAAATGCCTAATCTGAGTTCAGATCTTTTTCTTTCTCGTTTCTGTTTAATCTGTGGTCCTGCTGCAGTCTAGCAGCTGCAGAGCAGCTCTGATGTGTTCAAATGATTTTGTTGATAAAATTCCAGCATAAGATGAAGTTAGACACACACACAAATACACACACACACACACATAGACCCTCATATCTACAGCTTTCATCTTTCTCTCTCTCAAAACAGCTGCATGCCTGTCTGCTTAAATTTGACTTCAAATATCAGAGTGAGATGACAAACACTGATAGACCCTCCAAAGTAGAACAGGAACTTTTTCACAGGTCTGATGAAAGCTGCTTTAAAGTAAAGTGGATGTATTTTGATGGTACTATGTGTCAATCATGTTGACTCTGGGTTAAATGTGGTAACATTCATTTTACTCCCATTTCACCTTTGGTTTTGAAACAAGAAATTTGTTTTTTGTAATTGGTTTAAGACTTTAGAAGACACCTTAAATTTCATTAAGTATTTGTTTTTTTTGAAAGCATACCTGTCCTCTTGGACCCCCTTCTCATTGGGGATCATTGTCTTACAGGTGGAAACATGGTGAGCTGTAGTAACAGGAATGTGCAGGCTGCAGTGTGTGAGATGATTGGAGTTGAGCACATTTTCATACCTGGTTGGGCAGAATCAGCATCACCGTGTGACAAAGATTTGGGTCCCATATTTCTGCTCCCTTTGGAAACACTTTGGAACCAAGACACTCAGAAATAAGCTATCAGTCTTTCTCGAAACAGTTTTTATCAATACCAATGTATCATACGAGACAGGGAATCATGGGATCTATTTCTACTGACCACTGTTAGTGCAGATTAAAATGTACTCTCAAAGTTTTCAATCATAACAGTGTCTGTGGGGTTCAGAAAATCAGCTTTAGGAGTTTGAAAACGCCCAGGGTGAACACCAGTTGCTAAAATGCAGAAATGCTGTAACATGTTGTGCCATTTCCAAGAAGATAGGAATAGATATAAACTTGATGGAAAAGATAAACAATACTGAAAAAGTTTGGCAAAAATAACCTTAAAACCATCATTTACATCCAAGTATAAAAAAGTAAGTGGTTATATACGTCACTGTGGCAACAGGCGTGGTGCTGGACTGTGGGTTTTACATGGGTTATGGTACGGGTCTATAATTGAACACTATCCACACACTGCTTTCAGATCATGCCCTGTGTGTGTGAGTGTGTGTGTGAGTGTGTGTGAGTGTGTGTGTGTGTGCTGATTGAGTGTGTATTGGGGGGAGGGGGTGGCAGGACTGGTCTGGGCACGAGGACTAGCCCCTCCACCTCATTAACGCAGCAGTGCACCTGTGATCACTCTGATATTCTCTTTGAGAGCATTAAGGTTCTCAGCAGGGGATTTAGGGGGGGAACTGGGGTTCGCCATTTTGATCCCGGTGAAATGGGTGTGGCACACTCGCCCGACAGCTCCCTTGACGTCTGGTTGATGTGATAAAAGGAGAGGGAGTGCACAAATACTCCTTTATTGTTGGATGGGCAGAGATTTAATACTAATAAATTCAGACACGAGCAGAATCAGACACACAAAATAAAGCCTGTTTGATTCCTCTGAGGGTGAGTGTGTGACAGAAAAGTAGTTTGCAATCAACATTAGCGCTAATTATGTAGAGTTTTATGTAAAATCCAGCCATCTTAATCAAATACGAGATGAGGTATCCGGACTAAATAGATTCAGACTGTTTGCATAAATGATGGGGAGTGAATTTGGGAAAGTTTCCTGCTGGCTCTCTGCTTCAAAGTCACTTTGCTGCAGTTTCTTGATTCCTGCATAACTAATTGGTTGCTTTTTATCTTAACTAAAAAATTTTCATGGAATGAGGAAAATGTCCTTTATTTAAATGAAAGGCAGCAACTGAACATAGCACATAAATATCCGATAAATCCATTTCAAACAGCCAATCCACAAAAGAAGAGTCAATGACAAAGCTGTTTGGCATTGGCAGAGAAGACTTGGCAAATTTTTCAGCTCATCCAATGCATGCATAAAGTGAACTGTGCCAAAGCAGAGAAGTGTATCATGCCTGAATATGATTTACTTGCAGTCACACGAGCCAAAAGAGCCAAATTTAGGGGTTTAAGTTTGCTTGAGGCACGTTCTCCTCAATACTATCAGCCCAAGTTAATACCAATTCATCCAGGCTGGTGAGAATGTCAGAAAACTTGGATGGATGCAGATGTAAGTGCTGAGACCACATCCACCCTTTTGCTTAAAAATATAAAATAGACACTTTTTCTCCATCCAAAGGCATGTAAATATCTCAAAAATCGTATGATTCCTCTTTGTGTTGGCCTTGCATCAACTTGTGAACAGCATTTTACATCAATGAAATGGAAGGTTTTCCGTGTTAAAGCTGTCAGATTGATATTGAAACTGTAAGGTTTGGAAACACTGACAGTACCGTAGTGATAGATCCTTTAATTAAAGTTCTAGTTTTTGTTTCATTAGTATTAATTTCAGTCTGCATGTGAAGATTTATTGTGGTCAGAAATAAGACTAAGAACTGGGACATCTGCTAAAGGTGCAAGTGAATAATTGCACAACGAGTTGAAACATTTTCCATTTTTAACTTTGGCTAAAGCTTCATTACATTAACCTCCCACGTAGATGTGCAGGAGGATGAATAATTAGATATCAGGTTTTTCCAGGAGCGAGGAGAACAGCGCAGAACTAGACATGACATCAGGGGCTGGACTGCCTGTAATTCTTGAACTTCTCCCTTAATCTAACAATTTTGCTGTTATTTGAGAGCAGATATTGTGAAATCCTTCCATCATCTCCCTCATGTAAACTGCAATGTTTCTTTTCATTGCACTGCCTTATTGCATTATTGCATTAAAAGAACACTATTCTGTACGTCATGGTGGTTAAAGATGGCGTCATTACTCTCATTTTCCAAACAAATCACGTCTTTCTCTCCGCTGTCAACCATCTAAAATGGGCCATAAGCACCAAAAAATTCCTCAGAATGTGTCAAACCTTCTTCCAAGTGTGACTTTTGTTATCCAAAGCTGGAGCAGCTCTCGGTTTCTGAAGACTGAAATGGAAGCGTCTACCTCAGGGCCGGCCCTTTCTGCGGGATAAGTGAGGGAAAGCTGATTTAGTTGGCAGCTGGTTTGTAGCTTTCAAGGATATTCAACACTGTGATGATGACCACAGGAGCTGGGATAAGAAGTCCTTTGTTAGAGTGCAGCAGCAAGTTGGTGTGCTGTCGTCAGAGGGTTGATTGGAAGGGTCTCCTATTTATAGTGTTAGAAAAACACTGAGCAGAGGCCTCATACCTGGCACCTCTTACCGAAAATGTCTCATCTTTCACACACTTTAATATGCGGAGAAGAGAGAATCTTTGTTGTTTCTAGAGTTTGCCGAACACAAAATGTCATTTTGTCCGTGCTCGGTGAAGCTGGATTACTCCGTTGATGGGTTGATGCTGTTTGGATGTCAGCATTTCTAGGTCAAGTATGAGGCTTTATACTTGTGGTTTGGATTTTGTCAAAGCACTGCGGCCCATTTAAAGGGAAGAAAATCAAATTATGTGTCCCCGAGTTTATATTTATGTTAGAAATGGAAACCAAATTAGACTCAAAATTACCCACAAAGCACCGGTCAGATGTGCTTCCTGCTCCAGGAGCTGTAATTACGCTCCTTCCCAATATCAACATTAGCCGATGTGCAGGCACTTCCTAGGAACCGGATAATAAGTAACCCACCGTTTTAGTAGCTAAATTGGGGCTGATTTCTGGCAAACTGAGTCACTTCATAATAAATTCATGTTTATCTTTCCATAATTTTAGCTGTAGGGTTAATTTTCAGGACTTCTAAATGACTTTTTAGGAAAATGAGCTACGCTAGGCTCATTAACCAAATTTGTTTTTCTTCTGCTGAAGGCTTTAAAACGCCCCCCTCACTCTCCCTTTCTCTCTCTCTGAGTGTAGAAACAGTGTTTAGCCTGTTGACCTTTAATTAGCCGCGGTGTGTCTGCAGAGGAACCTGCACGCCGGAGCCCAGCAGCTCTGGAGGGGGTCTATTGATGGGTAGTGAATGAGGAGGAACAAGCCACACTCACTGCTGAACATCAGATACAAGCATAAATAAAACATCCATGTTGGGCCTTTAATGACGTCTCACCCATTGGGTAAAACGATGAAAAATTAATGGAGCTGCTGAAGAAGAGGCTAACCAGTGGGAATGATTAACAGTTTTTAGAAAAAAACTAGTGTAAGCAAATTGATTAGATGAAGATGAAAATCAAGTTCAAAGAAAAACACATGTTGTTTTCAAGTTCTTGTGAGTCATGAGTATGTCTGATGATTTCAAAAGGTGAAGACGTCGCACCTTAACGATAGAATTAACTCATTCACTGTTAACACAGGTAACGAAAACATGTACAAGACAACTTGCGCAGAAAAGTAGGCATGAATTAGATGTTCTTTGGGTAAAGAGCTGAGATATGTTTTCACGAGACAAATCCAGAAAGTGTTCAGCCAACTTGAACTTAAAAGTACAGATATTTTGTTTTGTTAGTTTTATCAGCAGAGAAGCCTGGATGACAAAAAGGAACATGAGAAAAAAGACGGTTTCCATTGAATACCGAACTGAGCTGCAGCATGAGCTTGTTATTTATCCATCTCTTTTTTATTGCTATTCTAAAGCTTTATGTGCCTTTATTTTGAGAGGGCAGGACAGTGGTTAGAGCAGAAAAGTGGGTACCGTACCATACAGGAAAGGTGCTGTAGGTAACTCCCAATCCACACGCAACATGCACACCACAGCCCATCAGCGCTGTGGTTTTTGGTGCAGGCTCATTCACACTTCATCTGTCTCTGGGGCACAGTGTGGAGTATGCACTAGCAGCTGGATAGAAATTAGTGGAGAACCATAAGCTCCCACTGAAATTGTAGTGGCACTTCTAAAACTTAAAGTGTTGGTGTCTACATGGAAAGGGTGTGTTGGGTCTTATAGAATTATCACGTTTTCCACCTCCAAAATGAACATTTCCTGATCCATATTTTTACCTCATGGTCTCTCTGACTTGCTGACGACTCCTGACCCTGTGCCACAGAAAGTGGCGTAATTCTGATTTAGGAGGATGATATCCAGGATCTCTTCCAACACTTCTTAATAATAATAATAATACATTTTATTTATAAAGCGCTTTTCAAAACACTCAAAGACGCTGTACAGAAGATCAAAACATCAAATAAAACATCACAAAGTAAAAAGTACAATTTTAGAGCAGATAAAAGCCATTGAATACGTTTAAATGCAATCAAACATTAAAAGAAATTTTGAAGAGGTGGGTTTTGAGGAGGGTTTTGAAAATGGATAAATTTTGGCAGGTTCGGAGGTGAGGTGGTAAAGCGTTCCAGAGGGTGGGGGCGGAGACAGAGAAAGCTCTGTCCCCCCAGGATCTTACCACAAAATAAGTTATAAAAAGTATGCATCATTTGCGCTGATATCGTGTTGCATCAATATCAGTATCGGCCATTACTCGTGGCTGCAATATCAGTATCATATCGGAAGTGAAAAAGTTGAGTAGGGACACCACTACAGCATAGTGACATTTCTCATACTGTACGTACTTTTTCCCTTATATCTACATGAGCAATGATGTTTTACAATTTTTAAACAAAGAAAGTTAAGTTTGCCTTAACTAAACTTCAGTGCTCTTCCAAAAGTCTTGACCTGAGTGGGAACTGGTCGTCCTGCAGGTCCTGAGCTGGAGCTGTGATGTGCTCTGTTGCCTGAAAGAAGGAAGATCAGCGATGCAGAAAGAGGTGCCTTTGAGGAGATTTGCAGCACTTCCTTATCTCTCTATGCGAACGATTAAAGCCTGGACCCTCCTCTGACACTGACTGTCACCCGGGGAACAGACTGCTGGGAGATTTGTGCCAGATGCTGCTCTTGAAAGCACGGCGGCATCAGTGGGACAAGGAGCTCTCATCTTCACTGTGGAGCTGTGTGCTTTCACTGTATGCGAGTATCTCTCCGTGCTCCTTTGATGTCAGGCGGCGCAGAGTGTCCCCCAGGTGTTCGACACCACACCGGGGTCACGTATTGAGAAATCCTCCTCCCTGTCATCAACACTTACATGCTAGCTTTTTACACCCTCTGCTCTCTGTGGAGGTGCACTCAGTGTCCACACAGGCTTTATTCAGGGACTCAGCAGCTCCTGGAAACCTCTAAAATGCAGTTCTGCTTCCAGAAATAGTTTCTGAAGAGCTGTTTTTCCTTCTTAGCATGTATTTGGAATAATCATATGAAATTTCACATCATAAATCTGGTGGTCTTTGATCCTTTATTCCCACATTTTTATTTCCAAACCTCAGACTCTGTGTTTTATGTGGCTCTTTCATGACATAATAAAGATATTTCCTTCTATTGTTTCCTAATTCTGTCCTCAAAAAAGCAGCCCGAGGAGCCCAGCAGACATGAGAGTTTATAGATCATTTATTTCGGGACATTTTAATGTTCCCAGAAGCATTCGGTCTCATTTCATGGCTCAGCAGTCATGTGAGGGATTAGGGTTTGGCCCAGTAAATGAGGCTGGTTTGTTGTGTCAGAGGTGATTTGCACTCTTATCTGTGCTGGGGCTGCAGATCCACTGGACCCCTAAGCTGACAGCCTTAATCAAACGGGAAAGCCAATAATGGTGACCACTTAAGTTAGCGTCTGAGGGTATTGTCTGTGTTGCAAGCGCATAATGAGCCACTGTATGCAGAAGCTGTCCTGGAAGTATCTCGCTCATTATGTGTGTCATTGTCTAATTTGTGTTGTGAGAGCATTGTGTGGCTGTTTGTCTTGAATGAAAGGACAGGAAAGTAATTTGTTTGTCTCTGTAGAGTCTTTAAATACTGTCCATACCCTGTTTGAAGGCGTTACAACACCTTAGATAACTGCTTTTATACTCTGTCTACAAGTATCATAGCATATAATTCTGGCACCAGCTTGAATCTATTTCCTTTTCCACAAGTCTTTGGTTGAACCCTGAATCTTGTGGAAAGTAGGATTTGAAAGTGAGGAAGGGACACTTGTGATGTGTTTAAAAGTTTTCTGGGAAAGGAAAACATGTCTTGAGGAAGAAAGTGGGCTAATTACAATTTAAATACGATAAGAATCAAATTAATGTAATCATATCATTTAGAAAATTGTGGCCTGCAAGGGTTTTTTTTTCCAGGCAGGTCTTGTTGGAGATTTCTGAAAGCACTTGGGTGAGCCCACATGAGCCTTGACATGCATGTGAGTGTTCTACAGTGTGATACCACTCTCCTTGCATTGACATTTCTGAAATAGTAATGCATGAGTGTTACATATCATGTCCTCCAACATCTTGTCTCTATTCTTATGACCCACAGCAACATTAATCACCTCCAATTGAACAAAATACGTTTCAGCTTGACTTATACTTGCTTGGGGTCTGCTTGGCCTCTTGCGGACAAATTACATCATTTTTGCAGCCTTGTATGGTCTCATTAGCCCAAAACAGAAGCGGATACAACATAAAGTATTGAAGAGGTGTCAACACACCAACCTAAGTATGTTGTGCCTATGCCTGTTTTATCCATTATATCACAGAGTCCCCTCCTAAGACCAGGTGTCACTCAACATATAGAGGGAAGACACTTTAGCCTGCAGATGTTTGTCATCCTAAACATATATGGTCTGTGTATAACTCAAGTAAAAGGCAAATAGGCAAAGATTTTGTGATTCAACCAGCCTCTTTGATATATTTCATCGAAGATGAAAACGCAGATGAAACAACAGAGTCACTGTGTTTTATCTTCTGGTAAATATGAGTATCAGTGTAAAAGGTTAAAGCGAGTGGTTTGTGAAAAATGTCACCCAGGACCAAATAGATCCACTGACTGACTGACCAATAGTGCATGCTGCATCCCCAGAGTCTCACCACTAAAAATAGCAAGTACTAAAAGCTGACATTGTACGTCCAGACAGATTTGTCACCTTGTTAACTGTGACTTTCTCCAATGAGAGGAAGATATTAAATATATGAGAAATTTGTCTACAGAAGAACAAAGAGTTTTGTGGAAGGTGTTTTCCTTTCTTTGGCGTTTCAATACTGGCATAAAAACATATTAAATTGGCACTTTTACAGATTTTTTTTTCCAAGCCATACCCGACCCTGCTGTGATTTTTGGCAGGAGCTCCAATCATTTCTGTATCGCAAGAGGAGATATAGCGAATTATGTTGGGGAGAAGAAATGTAGATCACCCAAAACTGATTATGGAGGTAATCTTGAGCTTTCTCAACATGTTTTTGTTAGGTTAAAAAGTAAATGTGCATCTTAGAAAAAGAAGTGTGCTTGTGGTTGAGGTTGGTAAAAGTCTCCTTCCCTCCCCCCTTCCTTGTTCTTTCCCCCGACAGGCCATTTGGGGTCTTTTGCCAGTCACAAGCCTGATCCTGTCAGCACATCCTAATATTCTGGAGTGCTGTGTGTTTTTTTTTCCCTGAATGAATTAGCTCAGTATCATCTGGACCCAGACAGCAGACAGCCACAAATGTATTCACACACACACACTCACACACACCATGCAGAAAGCAGTTTTGGTTTTCAGGGTCCACAGATCATGGGTCATATGTGTTTGTGCCAAAGTCCGTGCAGCATAAAGTCACAACAGGAACAGATAAGACCGGTCCCAGGTTGGCTTTGGAAGCTAAATCCCCGGCAGCCCCCTGGTGCTAATCGGATTAGCTGAAAAGTTAGCAGCATGGCCCCAAAGAGACACAACATTTTTTACACTGACTTCAGTGACATATTTTGTTCTGGAGCCTCCATAATCTGCTTCTTGTCTCACAGCCTTCTCACGTCATCTTTTGTCACCGTAAACAACAACTTCAGTACGCTGTGAACTGTTTCTAACCTCTGGCTCAGGCATGGAAATGCATCTTTTGGCTGATTTTTGGGTGCGGCTTGTGTGTGTGTGTGAGTGAGGGGGGAGATCTGGTCCACCCAGGTGGGGGAACAATGGCGTGCCCGTTTTTCTTGAAAGGAATGGTTGGCTGCGCAGAGGCTCAAGAAAAGAGGGAGGGTAGAAAGAAAAAAATGAGTTGTGAAATGATTGGAGCTGAGCTGGGGGGGGAGATGGGGGATGATGGGGGAGAAGCCGACTGAATGGGGGCAGCAGGGTGGCAACTGGACTCTTAAAGCTCCTTTCATGCTTGGTCTGTTTCAACCAACGCTGAAAACACGTACGAGGCCCTGAGGTCCAGCCCTGTGCTAATTGTTGTCTTTTATTTTGAAAATTCTGTGAATAGTTGAGTACAAAAACTTTGGTTTCCACATTTTTTTCTGTGTGGCTTCGGCTTTTTTGCATCATTCATGTTTTTGCACATACTGCTTCAAAACTTAGGCTTCACTTCATACCAGAGTTTTATCAGATTCTAGCGATGGGTATTAAGATTTTCTTGATACCAATGCACCTTGTCAATTCAACTTATCAACCTGAGTCTTTATCGGTTCCTTTATAAATTCCTCCTGTGAATTTTCTGTGTACAAAAAGTAGCTTGGACCATGAGTTTGCCGTAGTCATGCTGAAGTAAGCCACAAGTCTGTCCTTCCTTTTTGGAAAATATTTACCTGTTAGTGTTTTGGGGTTTTTGAGTGTTAAGTATTGTTCACAAAAAGTTATTGTGAAATATTTCTGTGATGAAAGTCAAAATTGTGTTTTAAAACCAATGTTTTATTGATGAATGCTAACTGCAAGCATATCAGTTTAGTTTTCTATATACTTTAGCATCAAGCTAGCTCTATGTTTTTTTTGGTACATTAGGAGATGTATGTCAGGTTTAATAAACTGAATATGAATCTTTTGTCAGAGAGTAATATACATTTCCCTATACAGCTTCTTCAGTAAAACCAAAAGTGGAAAATCCTGAATCAGAGTTTTCTTGGGAAACTGTCATTTATCTGTAAAAGTTGCTGTAAAACAATGAAACTTTATTTTTGTAATTTTCTCAGATTTTTTTGCTTGTTGCCTGATGGTAAATTAACTGTTTGCTCGGCAGTAGCATTTCACTTCTTTCGAGTTGAACTCAACAATTAGTTCGAATAACAGGGTCCAGCAACGTTGTTACATACCCAAAAAACAATGTGATAAATGTATTTTGACTTCGTTGAATTGTGAGCAACAAGTCATAATTCTGACTTGCACAACATGCAGTCATTGGTCGTGGAAAGAGCAGCCTCTGTTTTGTCCTTCTGAACAAACATCCTGCAGACTTATGTAGGAAATCAAACGCTAAGTCGGAGTACAAACGGTTGAGAGAAGAATAGAAAGCGAATTAGTCAATGTCAACAGACCCTGACAATGTTAGGAGAAGAAAAGATGAAGGGAGGTATCCCTTACCGTCTTGCATAACAACTTCAAAACCAGAAAATTCTCTTTTTGTGCCATCTTGTTTCTCTTTGTCACTATGTGAGCGGGCTCTTCTGTGCCAGCAGCCAAGTCCAACATGGCTGAAAAAGCTCTTGGCTCTCTGAATCAACAGCCCAGTGTCAAACTGGCTAGCCTTCTCATGCCTGCATTCCCCCGATGATGTCTAGGGAACTGCTCTTCTAGCCAAGATGTGTGGTTTTGTGGCTACAGTCAGCCATACAGAAGGAGGATGAAAATTATGCCATGTGGACAAGAAGCCTTTTCTTCTTTGTTCCGTGAACATGGTAGAGTGGTTCCAGGTTGGCTGAAGGGGGAGAGTCACTCATCTGCCAAACACAATGCACTTACAATTAAATTAAGTTTCAAGGTCAAAAATACATTTTGGTTCAGCAAAGAGAGAACTCAATGTGATGCCAGTTTTATGATAAATCCAAAACAGCTTTATGCCTTCAAACAGAATAATAATACAGGAGTGTGATGGAGTACCTGCAGAAAACATGAGGTTGATTTATGTGCATGTCTGTGTTTTCAGTGTGGGCCAAGGTGGACGTGACTGTGCATGAAAGTATCGAGGTTTACCTGGGTGACTCGGCACAGATCCCCTGCCAGTACAGCTTCGCTGACACCAACAACCAGCCCAGCTTCGTCATGATCCAGTGGTTTGTGGTGAGTACGCTTGGACCTGCTGGGAAAACTGAAGCTGCCAGACAGGAACTAACCAACCGCACACAAATGGAGCTGGGATGTGAACAGAAAGTCAGTCGTTTGAATCATGGAAAGGCAGCTTTGTGCCCAGTTTAAGGGGAGAGATTTAGCCTTTTGGTTTCCTATTATTTTCTTATGTCTTTATAAACTAAGGACAAATTAATATACAGAACTAAGAAGTATCATTAAAGCTGTGACAACACAGATTGGCTTCCTAAAAGGACTGTTTATCTACGACATCTCTATAACAACATCAAGCCAGCGATGAGGAGAGAAATATGTGTTTTTCTCTGCTGAAAACGATTTCTGTGATTTATTTGGTAGTAAATCTGGACATGAGAGCTGGACTGTCTGACAGAAAAGGGGCAGTAGAGCATAAGAAAGCTAAACAGGAGAGTGATAGAGCACAGGTTCGAAGGCTAAAACACGAGCTGAAGATTAATACACAAACTAGAGGCTAAAACACGGACTTCATGTTAAAACATGGGCTAAAGAATCAGAGATTATGTTCATTTAAACCCGCATGATGCAGTTATACTGCAGTGATCTGTTCAAACTTGAGAATCCATCAATAAAATGAAGAGTGAGGCTAGGTTTGCTCCGCTCGGTAGATGAGCACTTATAGGTCAAAACCAGGACTTGCTAAAATTGCAAGACACAGACAGTGAACTCACTCAGGAGCACACATTAAGAGCCACAAATTGTCCTAACAAGCAGGTCAAATATGAGATATATTTCTATAGAATTGTAAAAGAAATTAAAGCAGTAGAGAAAAATAAACTTTGAAGTGGCCAATGGTCAATTCACTGGCCAGAAATAACATTTGTTCTTGCTTCTTCAACATGTTTTTCATTTATGTCTATGCAGCAGTGCCAGTGAGCAAAGCAATAATGAGTTCCTCCTCTGACTTCATGAGGAGTTACACATTTATGAAATATTAAATTCAGCTTCATGGAAGGCAGCAGCTGCATTACATCATACAGCCAAAGTAATGCGCTTAATGAGCAAGGCGCTTGTTTCAACAGTCATCTAAAAACCACTGAAATGACTCAGAAAAACAAAATGTAGATCCAGAAACTTCAATTCCAGACTAAGCAGATGGTGTAAGAAAAGTTTACTGGTGAGAGGAGGCAAAGGAAAACATCGACATCTGGCAAAGAAGAGCAATTTAAACTTGGAGGCAGGAATCCAAGGGTCAGAAAAAGGGTGGGTGACAGAAAGTGGAGAGTTTTGGGGAGGTTGGTGCAAAGGGTTGTTGGAAAACAGCGCATGGATAAAAAATGTGGGAATCAGGTGAAAGTGAGTAGAGAGGAAAAAGTTGGTTTTGTACCCATCCACGGTAAAACCTAAATTAGGCTTAATTAGACTGGTGATGACTCCATTCTTGTTTCGCAGGAGCTTGGTTGTTTATTTGGCAATAGTTTATCAGAGCAGTGTGTCAGAAATTATTAGGATTAAAGAAAAAATACAAAATGAGATCTCAGAGGGGGATAAAATGACGGACAATTTGCTCAGTTAGTCACAGTAATCGTGAGACTTGAGGGAAGAAACTCATCACACGTTTTGTTCTCTGTTTTTTGTCCTGCAGAGACCCGTAGGAAGCAGCTCCCGTCTCCGAATCTTCTACGTTGACGCCAAAGAGCAGATTGCAGACAACAATACAGAATACACCGGTCGTATTAATGTGACTTTAGAGCAGCATGGAGCTCAACTCAACATCCTGAACGTAGGACTCTCTGATCAGAGAGAGTTCTTCTGCCAAGTTAACGGGATGGCTGCAGGGAACGCTGAAGGAAAAACCCACCTCAGAGTGTTTGGTAAGGAAGCCAACAGATTTCCCAAGGAAACAATTAAAGTCTGACAAACTCGTTGGGGAATCTAGCTTTGTTTTATGATATCATAAATAAGTGACGTGATTGTTTTCCACAGCTGCTCCTGAGGCTCCAGTGATCGAAGGAGTCCTGACTGGAATTTCTGTGACCAATGAGTTGCCATCAAAGGTTGGTTTCACTTCTGTCTTAAACCCAGACAATAAAACGTCCTGATGATATTAGTTTCACTTAAAATTGTGTTTGAAATTCCTCCTCCTTTATTGTTTTTAGCTTAAAATTTGACTCTTTCTTAAAGGTTGCATCATGTGAGGTTCGAAATGGATTTCCTAAACCGAACATCACCTGGTACAAAAACGGCATGCCGCTGATAGCTGAACCAGGATGTAAGTGCAAACTGTAGAGAGGTCTTTGTTTCATCTCAGAAAGTCTGCCATGTTGTTATTATGTCGGTGCTCGACTGATATAAGAATCATTGACTCAAAGTTGTAATAATAAAAGATCCAGAAACTACGTTCAGGCAGAGAACTTTACCAGATATGTCAAAGTTGTTGTTTGAGGATAACAAATAAGACTGGTTAATAGTTCAGTAATGTGCTGTAGTTCTACTTTGATCTGAAAATTTGTTCCTATTAATCATTATTTATATGTTGACTTATTATCTATTCTCCATAGTTGGTCGTAACCTCAGCCTGAAACCAAACTTTTCATAAAATACTCAAAGTAATAACTGGTTTAGAACATCAGCAGTTAATTTGACGTCTTCAGTTTAAAGTGTGACCCTGTTAAACCATCACTGACATGTTTAGCTGAGAGTTACCAGTTGGCACAGTCACTTCTCACTCCAAAACACCGGTGGCTCTGTAACAGTCGGAAAATGCCATATCTAACGTAGAATAGATAACTAATGCAGCTTTCTATTTTTACATACATTATTTGATATTTTTTCTTCTTATTCCAGATGTGAACATGTTGTTCCTCGTCACCCGAGAGATCGACAATTTCTACTCGCTCCAGAGCACGCTGGAGTACAAGGTGGCAAAAGAAGACAAAGATTCTCATTTCTCCTGTGAGGTCAGCTTCTTTGTACCTGCAGCCGTCAGGACCATGGAGTCCAACAGCATCAACGTCACCGTTCACTGTGAGTTAACACCGAGCCTTGTTAAGTGTCCTTTGATTACAGCCCAGCTTAGGAAGCAATTCATGAGCAGAATGATACTAAACTTCCAGCAGATCCACGATCGGTTTCTCTCTTGTACTATCAACACCAACCAGCTGCATTTTCAGGAAAATTGGACTATTGCTGGATTTCCTGCTGTTGGTCTTTAGGGTGTCTAAGCTGGTCTTAAAAGCATAACCTTAAGGTCAAATTTAAGGTATAGAGGCCCATATATCTGCCAGATTATAAATGAAGAAGGAAAAACTGGCTTCTGCTTAGTAAAGTGTCTTCCTCCCTATATTCTCATAATTTCAACTTTTCATCTCATGACTATGACTTTATTAACTCATAATTTCAATGTTTTCTCATTTTTTTTTGACTGGTTATGTTACGCATTTGAATTTTTATTGCATAATTTTGACTTTTTAGTTCTTAGTTTCGAATTTTTATCCCACAATCTTGACTTTTTCTCAAAAGTATGACTTCATATGGACAAATGAAAACTCTAAACAAAGGCAAATTTTCATTTAGGCGGCTTTCTGCTGATATTAATTGTCATCTGCATGCTAACTAGCCAGAATGCAACTATGGGTTAGTGCTAATTGATTGACTCCACAGTCTTGTTCCACATATTATGACGGCTCATGTCTTTAATTGCGACACAATCTGGTGTCAAAAGAGTTTTGTTTTGAAATTCAACCAGATATCATAAAGTTATGTAAGTTTTGTGTATCTGCTGGAAAGATCTGGATTGTTGGACGTGAAAAAGAGCAATGTACTGTGACGGTGCAGAGACGGACTGAACATGGATCTGGTGGAGTTATGCTCATACCAAACAGACCTTCAAGTTCTTTCATTGTGGTTTTACTGTACACAATTTCACGTTGCTTTTATCCCAACTCTGCATCCTGCAAAAAAGAAGGTCTTGAACAATGAAAAGAAGTATTTAAAACAAGATCTGTTCATTTATTTGCTTCCAAAACAAATGCAGTCTTTAAGAATCACATCTTTACAAGTCACTCACCCAGTTGTTGCCATTAATAGCATGATTTGCTTTAATTCTCTTCACTAATAAGGTGTTTTAATCTTCACAGTGTGAGCCTGTTGGTCCGGTGTCTGACACAGTTTTATGTTTCTGCTGTGACAAGCTGAGACCCACACAGTCTCTGCTGTCAGCGTTATGTAAAGTGACTTTAGCAGCTCGCTGAATAAGCCTGCCTAATTTGATTTTGTGTGTGTGTGTGTTCAGACCCCACTACCATGGTGGAGCTGTGGAAGGACTCGCCCCAGGGCCTGGTCAAAGAGGGGGATACTGTGGAGCTTCGTTGCCAGGGTGATGGCAACCCCCCACCACCCTTCATTTTCACCAGAGAACAAGTAAGAATGGACGGCTTTTTCTTGCTGCAAAAGTCCCCCAGAGAGAAAGGGTGACACACGGGAGACATGTAGGGAATGTTTTTGATATGCAGAGCTCACAGGGCCTCGTGTAGACATGAGTGTGCGCGCTCTGAGAAGGCTCTGTCAGCTCTGACCCTGCAGATCTAGACCGGGGTGTGGGACCGGAGGCCACACTGACAGGGCTCATGGGTAGCACTTATTCCCATGTCAGACACACAACCATTGTATGTGTGGACAATACCAAAACCCAGCTGACCAATGCTTTAACTTTCACCGACGAGACAGTCACAGACATTTGCTAAGTGGCCTCCAAAGCTTAGATGTGCTGTGACACAGTTTCCCCCTTTGATTTATGACTTCATCTTCACACTTTAGGCCGTCACCAGTGCTTAATTCCTTTTTACATCCAAGCATGTGTTAGTGCAGGGGTTCCCAAAATATGGCCCGCAGGCCGGATATGGCCCCTCCCCACATTTGGTACAGTCCTCAAAACAATTCAAAATCACATTTTGAAAATGAATATTGTATTTTTTATGGGCCTGTGAAAGTCTAGCTTTTTAAATAAATAGATAAAACATGGGATTCAACATCAAGTGACGTTACATGTTGATAGTGCATGTGGTCACTTCACATTCTTCCTTTAGAGCATGATGATCATAAAAATGCAAAAACGAGAAATAAATAAAGCATTCATCAGTAGCCTCCTAAAAAACCTCAAAAACACAAAAAAGGTGATTAGGTTAGGGACGAGAAACACATTTTTGAAATAACCAGCAGTTATAAATGATTATTTTGTTTTTCACTGGAAAGGAAAGGCTCACTTTTCAGACTTGTACTGCAAAATTGGTGTGAAAAATGTTATTAGGAAACTGATAATGGTCTTAAATAAGCTACACCTCTCTCTTGTGAAGTTATGCTTACTGTAACAAACAAGATATTAAAATTATTCTAAATTATTAGCAGTAGGCATAATAAAGAAGCATCCTGAAATTTATCTAGCATCAGTAGAAATAGCAAATACATAATAATAATAAAGTCTCTTGGTATAAAATCCAACTCCGCAATAACATAGGTAATCACTTCAGCACGTTATTTTCTGTTATATACAGACTCCAGCCTCCGTCAGAGAAAGGCAAAGTTATGTGACCCTCAAAGAAAAAAAGTTTAGAGAGCCCTGTATAAATGGATAATAAGGATAACAATTTGGGATGTGTTTAAGTTCTGCCTGAATCTCACCGCTTGTAGTTCTTGACCCTAATGGACTCTACTGTAAATTGTGGCTGCCTTTGTGGCTGTTTCCTGAGGTCTCAAGATTGAAAGCACTCAGTAAAATGTTATCATGATGTCTCAAGGTATATAAAGGCGTCTTCTATTGCTCTAAAAATAAGGTTTAGATGACATCAGCCATTATCAACAGCGCTGAAAGTGATGAATTTGTGTATTTTTGGGAATTCTGGCAACCAAAGCAGTGTTTTTGAGGCTGCGTTTGATTTCTCTCCAAGAGGATTACATGATTCACCAGTTGGTGGGTTTGATTCATCACCTTATATCCACCCACGAGATCTCTGTCTGACTAATAAAGCCAAAGAAAATCCACTGTTTTTTCAGTGTAATGCCCCCAAAGACTACCTCAAACCAAATCTGATGGAAGAAACATAAACAACATTACTCAGCTGCAGTCTCAATGTAAACATCATCATCACAGAAAGGTTTTGGATAAGTATGAGCGGATTAAGAAAGATAAAGAAAGTAGTTGTTGTTGCAGGAGCCTGATGAGGACTTGGAGAGCAGCGGTGATGTCTTGATCCTGTCTCCGGTGTCACGGCAAGACAGCGGCATATACCAATGTCGGCCTCTGGACGCCGACAGCGACTCTGATGTCAAAGGAGAAATGCAGCTCACAGTGCACTGTAAGAAACCGGCAAACAAACAGAATTCTGACTCAGATCTCACAGTTCTGACGTCTCTGTAATTCAGGGATGAGATATTCCATGGTTATGTTATCTCAATCTTTAACAGAAAGTCTTGAAATTATTCCTTGAAGTGTCTTTCCACCTGTTTGACGCTGTGTTTTTCTTGTGTTTTTTAAATCCTGTTATGTTCAGATTTGGACCCGGCTGTCGTGGTTCCCAAAGAGTCAGAAGTCATGCTCAAAGGAGAAGATTTGACAGCAACATGCAACGCACTCTCCTCTCTGAAAACACACACTGTTTGGTACAAGGTAAACTGCGTATTAGACGTTAAAAGAGATCAAATCAGGTGAATTCAAAACCTGAGAAATGGCAGCAAAAACAGATCACTTCAATCATCCTTTTACCTTTGATCTCTTATTTTCACTCAGAGATTTTGTTTGTTTGTATGTTCTTATTGTCAATGTATCTGTTTGTGCAGAATGGGCAGCAGGTGGGAAAAGGACACACGCTGCAGCTGAGGGACGCCACCTATGAAACATCTGGAGAGTACGTGTGCGAGGTGACGGTTCCCTCCCTGCCCGCCTTGCACACCAGCGGTTCTGTTCACATCATCGTCCAAGGTCAGTCTCACTCCACTCAACTTTATTTTCCTGTGAAGTCAGGAGTAAGATCCAAACTAAATACTTATTCAAGAGTTCATTTCATTAGAAACAGAGCTGAAGTCTCACTCTAATCCCGCAATTAAGCGAGTTTCCATCCAAATCATTCACACTTGAATGACATGTTGGGAGTCTTTATTTAAAAAGCAAATATCCACCAACAGAAATTTACAAACGGGCCAGAGCTTGAAGAGATAAATATTCCCCACACGCTGCCACAAGCAAAACCTGCCTGCTTTGTCTCTTTTAAACAAAACATAAGTTTGCTAAGCAGGAGCTGCCATTCATATCTGAAGATAAAAACTCCATCTGTTACCTGGATCTGTTCAGCTGCTCTCGCTCCTGACCGCAGGTTGATGTCAGTCTGAGGCCGTGACATTACTCCATGTTATCTGAAAACAGTAAGTAGAATAGCTGAGCCTTCTGTGGGCGCGCTTCATGTTATCTTAGACAGTATGTAAATTTACTGAACCGGCCATGAACTCTTCAACTCCTGGGGAAGTTCAACAAACACACATGTCAAGAAGTTTGAATGTTTTTCTCACTGAAGAGAAAGCCAGAAGTGAGGAAAAGAAAAACTATTCTGATTCACATGCCAAATGTGTGTGTGTGTGTGTGTGTGTGTGTACGTTGGTTTAGACATCTCATTCACTTCCTTGACCCTGGATTTAACTCCAACCTTTGACCTTTGTAGCCGGTCACTCTCACTCTCTCTGCCTCCAGACTTTCTTTGGCTGTCTGCTCACTTACTGCAGCACTGAAACAATAGTTCAGTCAGGATCAATCTTGTCAAAAGAATTAATTATCCACATGTAAATTTGGCTCTGTTCAGAGAGCTCCCTGCCTTTCCATGTGCCCATGTGAAATGCCAAAGCCCTGCCAAAGAATATAACTCGAATCTAAGCTCTTAAATACCTTGTCTATATATTTTTTCTCTCTCTCTCTTTGCATTTCAGTTCCTAGATTTGCAGATTTCTGCACAAAGTCTCTTCTTGGTTATGAATGACCTTGCTCATTACCATCCAAGTCCTCGAATTGAATCAGTTTTAAGTTGCTGATTTGAAACACCTGCTTCTGTAACAACAAGTGTTATTCAGCTGAAGTTTGGATTCAATACTTAAGAGCAGAACGTGCTGAAATGCTGATGTGTAGAAATGTGATGGAGGTCAGAGCATCAGATTATCACTTAAACCATGTGTGGTTTTGGGGTTTAGACCGTTTCGACTCAAAGCTTCTCCCAAAGTCTACCCCAATCCTCATCACCCAAATTAAGATTTAAAAAGTTTTTCTTTTCCTTTTCAAAACAAAACAAATACAAAGGACATAGAATTCATAAAGCCATCCTTAAAGCCACTGGAAGGTCCTCAAAGTCAAACACCCGTGCAGGATGTGTTAAAGTGTCAAGTTTGGTCGAAAGAGGTTTAGCATAAAAAATTAAACTGAGTCTGCCTAAATGAATGGCTGTCAATCACATTAGAGTATTGAGCTTAAATTGAATGTTTGTGTGTCAAATATTAGTAAAACATTGATAAAAAAAACAATATAAAACAAGACAGGCTGCTGTTTATAACATGGTGCCATATCATAGTACAGCTTATATCACAAAAAAGGAAAAAACTCATGATAAAATGATGTCATCTGATTTTTTTAATAGTTCAATATCTAGTGCTTCCAACAACAAAAAAAAAACAGTAGGTAGGGAAATAAAATATTGTCTTACATTCAGATGGCTACGGTAGTTTTGAAATGCACACCTTTTTGAGATATACAGGTATTCAATTTATACTGAGGTTGTCACTAAAGCACAGGATTTGATAAAACATTGACTCTCATTTTCTCTCTTAAAATCATTATTATCTTAAAATCTCTCTTAAAATTAACAGATATTTTCTCTCTTCTGACATTTGACTCTACAAAGTATGAGCAAATCTTACTGTACGTAACACTTGGCCAAATCGACATATTGTCCTCTCAGGTGCGTATTGTAGGTGGGTGCGGGATCGTCATGCCACCCCCAGCTAACGTTGAACATCGATGTGATCTATCCTCCTTCTGTTTATAACAGACCGGAAATCAAAAACATCTACTTTCGGTGATTGTGTACAATGGCGCTGCCCTTCGCTTTGGCACGTAAAATTATGTATACAGAAATCAAAATTTGATGATATACTTTACTCTCTCTAAAAATAAGGGGTGTTCCAATCAGATATTGGTATCAACAAAAAGAAAAATGAATATGGGGTTATATCACCCTGCATCTAAAATCTCTAAATCAATATTGTTCTTGGCCAATACTCAAGACTGCAGAATCGGTAT
Organism: Thalassoma bifasciatum; assembly: GCA_008086565.1. Classification (NCBI taxonomy): domain Eukaryota; kingdom Metazoa; phylum Chordata; class Actinopteri; order Labriformes; family Labridae; genus Thalassoma; species Thalassoma bifasciatum. The sequence continues at coordinate 37,853 of RPOG01001621.1, read as the reverse complement.
CATATAGGAAGTGAAAAGGTTGTATCAGGACACCCCCTAACTAAATACTGAGTTTGTTTGTGTCTGTGTGTTTGGTTCAGGGGGTCCTCAGATGGTGGGAGTGGATCAGGAGGTGCAGATGGAGGAGGCTGCAGGAAGGATGGTGAACCTGAGCTGTGAGGCTCAGGGTCACCCACTGCCCAGCATCTCCTGGAACATCATCGGCAGCCAGGTACTCACAGCACCAGTCTAACTCTTCTTTAGACTTTAAGCTGAAAAAAGAAGATGTGAGAGAATTGCAAGAAAACAAAAATGATTTTATAATGACTTAAATATGGTTCTTGGTTCTTACTCATACCCCTTACATGATGTTTATTCCTCTTATTTTTACATATATTATCCTTCAGCAGAAAATCAAAGACATGCATATCCTCCATAAGAAAATCAAAACGGTAAAGATCAACACAATACAAGCTCCCGTTGAAGGGATTATTGAACACAAAGTGACGCTCCGAGCCAACTTGCTGCGGAAAAGCATGTTAGCCTGAAATATACGCTTAATAAACCCTTTAACAGGAGCTTCTGATGTACAGATCTTTGCATTTTCCAACAATATTCTTAATCATCTGCCAGATTTGTTCATTATATGCTTATAAAGGTATCATCTTCTCTGTGAGGGGTTGATGATTTGCAGGTGAAAATAAGTTTAACTGTCTAGAAATGTGAAGAAAAGCCGTTTATGCAGCGTGATGTCAGTAATCTCACTGAACGGATTCAAGCTTTAAAAATTGCAGAAATTGATCTAGTTGCTGATGGTCTTGTTTGCTTTTGCAAGTCATAAAAGAACATCAGACGTAAATTCATTACTTTGATAACCAGTTGAAAGTCTCACATAAGGGCTTTTTTTTTTAGAAATATCAATGTGTGAAGTTATTTTGTCGTTTTGGAAAGATGTAAAACTTTGCCCCTAAGATAAATTAAAGACCCCTTTGATTTGTTTTATTTTGTTTATTATGTTTTACTGATAGACTGGTTGTGATAACCCCCCCCAGCGCTTTGGTTCTGTGTCTTCTTGTAGTTTTATTTTGCAAATGGATGGAAACATGAGTGACACACTCATTGATGATCTGTACCGTGTGTGTGTGTGTATGTGTTCCCACAGAACTGGCAGGAAGTGGTGATCAAAGCAAACGAGCACATGACCCACAGCGTGGTGTCGGTCAAAGTCACCTCGGACATCAGCGCTCTTTGCAACGCTTCCAACGACATGGGCACCGAGGTCAAAGCTTTCAGCATCAAAGCCAGTAAGATCTTTTTTTTCTCTCTTACACTGAAACATCAGTACAATTGGATTCATCTAATCTATACCAACATTACAGGAATAAGAACAAGACAGTGAGCAGCTTGTGGTTAATTCAGTGAGCTGTGATGTAAAGAAAAGTTCTTACATGAAAGAATAAGAGCGCTCTCTGCTCCTTCACCGGCTGAATTCATAATGAGTTTTAAAACTTCTCTTGCTTTTGAAGCCTGTGTTAATGAAAATCATGGACATGGGAGTTGCTTTCTCTGCTTTTCATCATAATTAGAGAGTTGATCAGAGGACATGTTGTAACGTCAGATTGAACTAGAGGGAAGAAAGCTTTTAAGCTTCAACCCTCATTTGCTTTATTTACTCATAGTCAAAAAAGTGTTTCTTACGTTATTTAATATAGAATGTAATTATGTTGTGAAAATTCTGTGTTGTGAAGTAGGATGTAAGTTTTGTGTGGCAACTCAGCACCAGGTGCTGCAGGGCGCTATGATTAGAAACTAATCTTGATGTTACGTCATCACAGGATTTGTGTGACAACAGATCTTTGATTCTCCTCAACAGAAAGAAGTAGAGGGACTGCAAAATACACAAGTGCATGGGATTTTTATATAAAGTTTATCACCTAAAAATATTCACAAAGTTAGACAAAAGCAGAATTTATACGTTCCACATAACTTCACTTGATATATTTATAACTACAGCTGTGATAAAATGTGAAAAACTACCATAGACAAATAAGCATGAGCTAGCTCTGGGAAATAAAGACTTTTTGATCTGTTGTTCAAAATGTTTGGTAAGAAATTATATGAGCTTTAGTTTGTGTATTTTACACAGATTTTTGTCTTGTTGCTATTTTTCTACGTTTTTAGCTGGAATTTGTGTTGATTTTATGCTTTAACTCTCTGTGATTTAAGTAATCTGTTTCTGAAATGATATTTTGAAGCCTCCCTTTCAAAAGCACTGACTCAACCTAACTGTAGGTTTAGTCAGCAAGAGGTAAAAGGCGGAGCTGAGACTAACTTGTTCCTCCAAGCAGTTTCTCTTTGAAGGGGCCGAGCTGAAGGACACCGATTTTGGTTATTACAGTTTAGGATTTCCCATCAGCATTTTTTACCCCCTGCTCTGAATTTTTTTGTATTGAGAACTGGCTGATACTGAGTCCCGATCCGATTCTTAGATTGTGGATATGAATCCGTTCTTTTAAAGTCCAGAGCAGCAAGTGAACTACACTCTATGTTATTTTAAGTTGTACTGAACGTTTCGGGAGAAGATTGTAGGTCATATATGCATTTGCATAAGGCTGTTGGACTGTTTTCACATTCTAGTTTGATGCATTTGAACCACAGAGTTGCGAATACTAAACTGCATGTTCCCTGATAGTTACCATCGGGTGCTAAAGTAGATGTTACTGTCAAGTGTCTAGTTGTGCATCAGTTCTGTAATAAAGCTAAGTGTAGATGCTGTTCCACGTCAACATACTTTATTTTATGATTAATCATCAACTTTCTGAAGTTGGGCAAACTCAGAATGCTCGGTTATTAGCGTTTGGCAGCAATTTTTGCTCAATAACAGCTAATGTGAAAGATCAGTTGGATATATAGATCACAATGCTGATCACCGATAATATAACCTAACTTTAAAAAAAGAATTATTCTCCAGCCTCAGTTTTAAAATATATCCTGATTATCTGGAGTACTTGCACTATTACAGTACAAACCATGATAGGAACAGAATCGGAGCTTCCATCGCCTGTGGTGTATTTTGGCAACCACTCATGTTAGATGAGTGGACTGAGAAAGAAAGAATTGATTCATTTTTCCTTTTTTTAAGTGAGAAACAATAATAAAACCAAGCTCTTTTTTCATTCCTGTCTGACTGTTTGATTTAAACAGCTCTGAGGGCCTGAAGCTGTGAAAGCATTCAGTGAAAAACTCAAAAGCAAAACAAACTTCACTTCAGAAATGTCTTTTTTTTCCTCGCTTTTGTGAAAGAAACTTTTGTTTTTTCATTCTATTAATCATGTCTTGAGCCCTCTCGGGTCCAGACTTCTTTGGTTTAAACAGCTGCTTTTGAAGATATGAGGAGCCAGCATTGTTTCATATTCTGTTGGACACAAAGGCTTTTTATTCAAACCCTTTTCTCCAGCTTTGTTGTACTCACACCTCCGGAGTGATAAGGGCGTATTTGTTGAATGAAATGACAGGTGTGTGTGTGTGTATTAGAGGTGGACTAAGTGTTTCTCTACCTGTCCACAGTTCCCAGACTCACCTCCACCGCTCCCTTCTCTCCCGGTAAGATCCGTCACTCCGCCGTCTTCTGCCTCTTTTATTCTCGCTTCAGCTCAAAGTCTCTTTTCTACCTCAGTGTTTATGCTTTACACTAACTTCTGACTAGGACAATGAAGGGTTGGAGCGCTGTGTACATTATTTATGATTTCCATACAGGGACTTGGGTTTTATGGCAGATATTTTGGATGGCCTCCGGGCACATTAAATATTCTTTTTGATACTGCGAGAAAAATCCCAGCACCAGCAAATTCAAGCAGCCTGACGGTGGAAAGGATTCCTGCACCAAACCTTCTGCAGTTGATAAAACACTATACGTACATTTCACATTTTTCTGAAAGACAAATGTAAATAAGGAAGAAAACAGTTTCTCTTTTACAACCTCTTCCAGACGAGCTTGTGTTTTATTGTGGATTGTTGCATTCCAGGCAGTGAGAGATTTTATTATGCAGCGTTTTTCTGACTCAATCCGAGCCGTCGTTTCATGCCGTTAAAATGTTCACGAGCCTGCAGGGAAAACAACAGGCAATAATGAGCGTTTCAGCCTATTAAAAACATCAGTAATTGAAAAGGAAATCTGTCTAAAAATATCTTATAGAGCTCAACTCACAAAAAGAAATATGTGGTTGTAACGTAATTGTTTACTGAGTTAATTATGAGATGTATACGAACACTTGAACAGCCCCTTAGAGAAGCCTTATACATTCACTTAACAAGGAGTCAGAGATCTTGTTCAGCAATGAATTGCATCCTCATTTTATGGTGCTGGGATCCATAACAGAGTGACAGCATAGTCTGCTTATTTGTGCGTTTCATTCAGCGACAATCCAGAGAATTGCACAATCATGATGGTATTTACCTTTATGGATAAGTCAGATATGTTTGCAAAAGCAATGATTTAGTATTCAGCATAGCAATGGCTAAATCTGACTTTTGGAACTGAAAGACACCAAAGTGTATTGGATAAAATCTTATTGCAATCAGAGGAGCACATGCATACATGCAGCATAAATACCTGCCAGGGCTGGGCAGTTGATTGCAATTTAGATTAAAATGCAGTATGGCCTGCTGCAATATTTTAATTGCATACAGCGCGATATTTCTGTCAGATCACTCGTTAATTATTTATTTGCAGTTGATGTTTTGTGCTCTACTGTAGTTTTACCCAACCTGGCTCAACCAAAGAGCCAAATTGTTGAAAACTACCTTTGCAAAATCAACAAACTAAATGGTGAAAAGAGGAAAAAATGGCAAGAAGTAGCAATAAAATTAAGTTTAAGGTAGGGGGAATGGCCAAAAAGCAGCAAAAATGGGTGAAAATTGGTGAAAATTTGGAAAATGTTCGGAAATTAGCTTAACTTTTCAGATGCCTGATATTTCTGTCTGAAATATCAATTTTTATTGATTTTTTTTGTCATATTCCAATTTTCTCAGACACTGAATTTTGGGTTTTCATTATTGGTAAGCCATAATCATCCATATTTCAATAAATTAAGGCTTGAAATACTTCACTCTATGTATCATGAGTCTACATAATATCTGGGTTTCACCTTCTGAAATGAGTGACCAAAGAATAATTAAGTTTTCATGATATTCTAATTTTTTAGATGTACCTGTTTATGCAAACATTGTTTCTTTTGTGGATTCTTTTAAACAGAAATAGTACTTTTCTCCCTCTTGGGTGTGTTTTTCTTACTCAAAATGAGAATGATGAAGGAAATATCATCACCTTTGGCAATTGATATCAACAACACATAAACTTAAAAATGATCACAGAATAAATAGCATTTGCAATTAGATTATTTTTGCTCTAATACAGGCTGAGTTACAAGCAATGAGACACAAGTGAAAGGGCAAGGCACAGCTGGACATTGGGGGTAGGGCACACAATCACAAAGGAGGGAAAACAGACTTCACACACTGGAAGAAGATGTTCAAGAATTAAACAGAAAACACTGAAAACCAGCTCTAAACAGATAAAAGCTAGGAAGTTAAATGTAAAACAAGACATGAGATGAAAAATAAAAAATAACCTGGAACTGAAAACTGAGTCAGAAAATACATAAAACAAAACGTATCATTAATGGCTGTATGTTAGTTCAAGTTTAAAGCAAAACAGCATCAAGAGTAAACTTCAAAAAGGGAGAGAGAAAAGGAAACTTTCCGTCTGGATGGATAATGTTGTTATCTTAATAGAGTCAATTATGAAAGCTCGGGTCACAGATGCTGCACAAAATAAATGACATTTTCCTGCAGTCCTGTAAGTTAAATTACACTGGAATAAAATAGACGTAATTTCACGCTTTGCTTATCGTTCTTATGCAGGGAAAAAATGGACTCTGTAAATTAAGCCGCCTAATTAAAGTGATGCAATAGAAGTTTAAAGCATGAGTTTCACTTTTTCTTCTCTGCGGTTCCTCCTGTCATGTTTCTGTAAAGTCAGGGAGGAAATGTTTGAAAAAGCAGAGGCAGAGATAATTTGACTGGTAGTTTCATGTTGAGGTCAATCTTTAAAAGCACTCTATCCTACATTTCCCACAATGCAACCTGCTACAACTTTTTCTATGGCTTTTCCTGCATGATATCAACACTGGAGCATCTTTGGTCTTTCAAACTTCACCATCTCTTCTACTTGGTGCTTTTCAACCAGAGCACCTGGAAGCACCTGGAACTTTTGGTTCCACTCATGGTTCTTCAAGGAGCTACATGGTTCCTGTGTTTGCAGCCTAGAATAGGTGACAAGTCTTAGTAGCACTGGAGATTCAAAATGTCAGAATGCTTGACGGTATCATGTTACTTTTGACGGTGGGTTTCGTCAAAACAATGTGGTTACTCTGATAATCAGAAACAGTCAACATTGCAGGCTTTGACCTCCTAAGTTCCAATTAAGTTTGGACATTGTGTGCAACGCAAATAAAAACAGAAACAACGATTAGCACATCTTGTTTAACCTATATTGAATTGAACACACTACAAAGAAAAGATATTTATTGTTCAAACTGATAAACTTCTTTGTTTTTTTTTGTAAATATCCTCTCATTTTGAATCTGATGTCTGCAATATGATCCCAAAAAGCTGGGACAAGGGCAACAAAAGACTGGGAAAGTTGAGAGTTAAAGATTGTAAATTTGGATCCTGATTCCTGCAATCAAAATACTAAGAGTTCCTCAAAAGGTTCCCATTGAGGTGTGGAAATAAAAATATTTGTTGCAAGTTTACATGACACTAATATGTGATTCCTCTCTCTCTCTTTCTCTCTCTCTGTATGTGTGTGTTGTGTTGTGTAGCTGAGGGCAGCGGGGTTATCATCGTGGTGATCATTTTGTGTCTTCTGCTGCTCGCCATCCTGGGCAGTGTCCTCTACTTCCTGCATAAGAAGGGGAAGATCCCGTGTGGACGCTCGGGGAAACAGGAGATGTGAGTTCTGCCTGTAGTAGATCTGTTTTGTACACCAATGGCAGTGTTAGCTGTATATGGGTCAATGACGTGACGTCCCTTTTTTTGTGTTTGAGTGCAATATTTCCTTCCATCATGAATTGAGTATTTCATCACATGTATTTCTTTATTCTATGAAACCTGTGTTATTTGAACACATCTTTAAACTATTAAAATATAACATGTTTTTTTGTGTTTTGGTTCCTCAAAACCCCAAAATGTCAGGTGGTGCAACCGTCCTGACAAGTATCCACAGTAATTAAACTCTAAAAATTGAATGTCAGTTATTGTAAATGGAAATTAAAAATACAGTGGCATTATTTTACGCTTGAACCTTTTTAAATAAAACATTCTTTGCAAATAAAAAGTATTTTGAAGCTGTTGAGAAATTTAAAAAACTTTTGTCCCGTAATTTTCACCTTGTCAAATGTCAGGGTGGTGCAACCGTAACATTAGACTTTTATTTTAAAGTGAAGAGAATAAAACAGGAAACAGGAAACTGCATCAGCCAGAGGAGCCCAAATGACATTTGTGACCAAGTGGAAAAGTTTGTAGATTTCTCTGACACTTGAGAGATACTTGCCAATAATTTCACACAGAAAAAATAACAGGAACATATAAATATATTTTCATATATTTGGTCGCGCCACCTGATATTTTTGGGTGCTCAAATTAAAAATACTAAAAAATAATGAACCTAAAAACTTTGAAATGTTTGTCAACTACTGAAATCTGTTAGAAAACTTAATTCTTCACTCAGAAATATGTTTTTTATCCATTTTCAAAGAACTTTTAAAAAATACGTTTTTAGACCCTCTTTTTGTCATTGACCCATACATCATGTTTTTAAAGTTGTGCATCAATCCTGTGACTGTGAACATGAAATCTCAGAAATGTCTGTAAGAAATTTGACAGTCCTGCTGCAGTAAATACTTATTTGAATATAGAATTAGATTGAAAAATATAGATCTTTTTATTTGATAAAAACAGCAACCTGTAAATGGTTTTGATTTGTGACTATGAGAAATTTGGCACAGGCATGCTGGAGTGGTTTGTGTTCCAGATTTTAGTCTTTTCATGTTTTTTTTTTTTTTAACCCTCTTGAGATGCATCAGTGAGTATTATAGTTACACTTTAAGCTCTTCACAGTGTTCTGTTTGCGATGCAGAAAGTTAAGAACAAAAGCTCCATCACAGATAAAGCAACAATGTTAAACTTTAACTCATTTAAAGAAGAAAAATGTCTTTAAAAGTCAAACACTCACCTGTTCTTTTTGTTCGAACCCCACACGGACTAACCGGTCGTTTTTGTCTGCAGCACCAAAGAGAAGACCACCAAAGATGACATTGTTGTGGAGATGAAGAGCAACACAAAGACGGAGGATGCTGTTCTGCTAAAGGCTGTGAATGGAGACAAAAAGGGCCCCAATGACCAGGTGACTGCTGTGCTGCATGAAGACAGTGACATTATTTAACGCTACAGAGACCTGAGGGCGCACCCTGGAGGCACACAGGTTTACACACCCAGCAACTAACATCATATTTAGAAGAAAAGATAGGAAGAGATAACACCAAGGAGAAATTTCAACATTGACTGTACAGAATGTTTACAGGTGATTATAAAGTCTCATTGAAAAGTCTGGAGGGCAAAAAAAGAAGAAAAAGAAAAAAATGGAAAAGAGTGAAAATCTTTTCACGTATGCAAGCAAGGATAAGCAGATTTGTCTCTTTTAATGGTCAGCATCTCCACAGAGCCTGTTTTATTGGAATAAGTAATGGATTCAGGTTAAAAGCTGCAGCAGTTTCATCAATTATTTACCAGCTGTAAATAAACTCGCACTCGCTGCCGGCGAGCAGAAAACAAACTGATGAAATGAGGATCAGACAGGAGCTGATATGAGTGTTTCTGACTTAAAAAAAAAAAAACTTACCCTCATGTTTCTCTGGAGCTCTGGGCCGCTGCTGGAGTTTGCTGTTAAAAGTGTTTCACATTGTTGTCATGAGCTGCTAGTTAGAAGAGTAAACACACAAACCTGATGAAAATCTTCAAACTGGTTAAAAAAAATGCACTAATTTACATTTTGCACTGCTGGATCTTTAAAAAAACAGAGAGAAGAAATGAGACAAAAAAAATTTTAAAAGCATTTTATTGAAAACAACATGAGGTGAAATAATCTGTTCATCAGCTGATCAAAAGTTTCAGACCACAGCTAAAAGAAGAAAAGAAACATTTTTGTGATCTTCTCTCACCATCCATCCCCAAATGTTCTCAACGTGATTTAGATCAGGGGAACACACAGAATGCTCCAAAAGAGTGAGATTATTCCTCTGGAAGAAGAAGTCTTTTGTCAGACGGCCATTGTGAACTGTTGAAAAACCCAGGCTGTTTTTGAATTTGCAAACTATACTAGCAGTTCGTACTGATTTGCCCAAAATGCAGTATGCAGTGTGCAAACAAATGTGAAAGCTGCAGTATGCCAAAACTACCCTGGTGACCTACTGATCCGGGAAAATTCCTCAGTATGCATTGGACCAGTCTACCTGGCATACTGTTTCCCACAATGCAAAGCGCCTGGCCGCAGGTCTGAATTGAAAATGACGGAAACAGGAGAAAGTTCGGGCGAAGCAGCGGAACAATTCAAGTGTGAACCCCTAAAACATCTTTTATGTGGGGAACTTACATGGTATATGTTATCATTATCCTACTAACATATTTGAAATCATACCTGCATTATCAGAAACAGTTTTTCCATCATCTCTAAAATTAAAAAGTCAATCCACTCCAGATTATTTTCAATGAATAACATATGGTTTAATGTTAAAAATCAAATAAGATGAACTTTGCTGCGGTGTACATCCACATTTAAACATTTAATTTTAGGCATCAATTTGCTCGGACAACGTTGAAACAAATGTGTATTTCAGTTTTTGGTGTTTAATTATGGAATTCTCAGCAGGATGACTTGAAGGGATGCAGAAATATTTTTCAATTTAAAAAAATATATAAAGAGAGGCATTTCTTAAGTTGACGCATTGTTCTTTACTTATGTTTATTTGGTTTATTTATTTATTTATTTATTTAGGTTGTTTGTTCTTTTGCTTTTTGTTTGTTTGTTCCCATCTTGACAATCTTGAGACTTGAGTTCCTTTTTTGAAGGCTCTAAGAGTCAGGGTGGAGGTGATGGTGGCGAAACATTTTGAAGTTTTGTGATCAGAATAGGGGAAGCAATAAATAAGACCGTTGTTCTTCCAGCTGCTCCTTTCCAGTCATGCAGAGTTTCTATGTTTAAATATGTGTCATTTATCAAACATTGTAATATTGTAAACTCATGTATGGGACAAATTAAATGAATGAATGAATGAATGAAAACACAGACGTCCTCTGCAGTTATCACAAAAGATCAAAGGTCTCCTGGTAAAACTAATGCAGTTTAAATCACTGGGACCTGTAATCATTTGTAATAACTGCAGAGGACGTCTGTGTTTTAATCCTGTTCCTGTTCTTAAATTTGCGACTTTTCAAACCCAAAAATCCCAACATTTTCCTTCAGACTTTAGAGGTTTCTTTCTGGAGAATTTATTGATTCAATATTTATCAAGTTTTCCTAATATAACTTAATAATAATAAATTATAAAAAAGTCAAGAACAAAAATCCATCAGCTTTACTCTCGCATTCCTCAAACTGGAAACAAGTGTAGCAAACTACAAAACAGACCAAACAGAACTGTCACACTATATACTACATTCAAATGCAGTATGCAGTGTCTACTACATACTGCATTAGAAAGTAGTATGTAGTAGGCAGATTCGAAAACAGCCCCAGTCATGAAGGATTCCCCCTGCAACATCTCCACATGTGAAGCTAGTTATGTTTTCAGTAGCTGTAAACTTTTATGAACTTTAACCAAAATTGTACCAAGTTTCAGCGTGTTATTTATATATATCTTTATCACGAGATACAAAAAAAAGAAGAAGGGAGAAAGAAACCTTGAGCACCAGAACAGGAGCGCTGGGTCTGTATGGATTCACTTTTGTGCACTTGTTGTGACCCTGCTCATGGGAAAGGGAGAAAGTTAAACCAGCTGGAGTTGGTTATAAGCCGTTCATTCGTTTTCCTCCGCTTATCTGTGTCTGGGTCGTAGTGGAACAAGTCAAAGTGTATTTATGACAGAGGAAGTGAAGGTTGTGACACAGAGTGAAGTGTTACTGAAGCAAAGACAATGGTTTTAAATCAAGAGAGAGACAGAGAAAGCTACAACAGATGTGTTTGTAATGGGTGACGTGTTTGGATCCTGTGTGTAACTCTTTTGTGATGCTCTCTGTCTCCTCAGTAAAACGGTGATGTCCTGCAGAAGGAGGCAGCACACACACACACTCATGGGTCAGAGTGTGTGTGTGAGTGTGTGTCAGAGCAGAAGAGAGAGGACAGAGACCCCCGCTGATATGAGACCTGCAGGGTGACACCACATCACAGCCTGGACATCATCCCTCAATCACGCTTTGTTCTCAGCAGTATTCACATTTACACACATTACACACACACACACACACACACACACACACACACACACACAGATACAGGTTTGTTTGTACAGTTGTGTATTTTCTTTTCGCTTTTCTTCATCTGTTTCGGATCATCTCCTCAAACTGTGTTCAGCTTTTTTCTCGCCTGTCGTTCGATGATGTCACGTACGCATCATCGCCTCCTGTTTGAGTTCTTTTCTATGAAAGTGTATATATTATATATATTTTGTTATTTAAGATATTTTGGCACTCAGATTCTCAGTGGATGGTAGCGTCTGGGTCATGTGCATGTTGATCCGTGCTCATGGGTCCAGGTGAGTTTCAGGACAGGAAGTGATGTCAGAGACCAAACGCTGTCTGTTGGTTCACAGGCGCACTGAGGGGAGGCTCGTCATCCTGTTAGCTTCAGTTTGATTATTGATTGATTGTCAAATTCACCAAAATGAGTGATAAATGTCATCTTGATCTTTAAATGCAGCATATTTCAATGACGAACATGATTATTTCTGGAAGTTTTGAACTTTTTGGGCCATCTCCTTCAAACTGCTGTCAAGCCCTCGTGTTGTTTGTAAATACGTGTACAGACCTGCTTGTGTGGCCTTGGACTGTTCTGAGGATGAAAGGGTCAAAGGTTAGTGATCTGCTGTGCCTGTGTTTCAAGAATGCATCATACACTGAATTTTTTTTTTGCGTTCCTTGGGTTTGCTCTGTGTGTTTTCTGTTGGTGTTTCCACTGAGAGATAGACGGTGTTTGAAGGAGCGCTAAAGTGTGTCTGCATGTTTCTGTTCACATCTGATCCAAACATTTAGAGTCAGAATATTTCTCCACATCAGGTGAGAGCCAGAGTCTGCTCTGAGTTACCATGAAACTATCACACATCTGTGGTGTCAATAAAAGCAGAAATGGATGCAAAGCGGATATTGAACTCCAGCGAGTCTCCAGTTTCAAGGAAATGAATGTGAAGCAAAAGCTGAGGAGGAAAAACTCCCCAAAGTCTATGTCAGAAAAGTACATTCAAAGCATAAGATGGTCTCGTCTTTGTAGAGAAACATCTTTAAATTCACATCTGGACTTCTGTGTTTGAGATCAAGAAACATGCAATGTTTTTTTCCAAAGATTTTGCATGATTGTACTTTTCCTTCAAAAACTGAGAAATCTAAAATCACACTGATGCATAAAAAAGAAAAAAAAGCTTAATGTGAAAAGTTACAGAGGGTTTTTTTCTATCCACTGAACAAAAAACTTGACATTTTTCCACCTTTAATTGTGCAGAATTATCACTTGCACCTGCAGTTTTGGTTACATCTTCCACAAGAGGACTTTTTTTTCATGATCCAACTACAAAAACTGATATCTTAGAAAATGTTTTAACTTGACCTGAGCCACTTTCAGCTGAAAAGTCTAGAAATGATCTTATTTCAAGTTATTTAAAGATAAAATGGCTTCTAAATTGCTTGTAATGAGTAAGAAAATCAGCCAATGGGTAAGAAAAAGTTTCTTACATTAAGACATCTTTCTAAAGTCATGAAACTTTACAAGCAATTTTTCTTATGCCATTATCAGATTTTGTTTTACTCATCACAAATAATTCAGACCTCATTTTTGTCTTTAAATAACTTGAAATAAGACATTTTCTGGACTTTTGAGTTGCATGTGGCTCATATCAAATATAATAAGAGATTCTTTTTACTAAAAGTGAGACAATGACTTGGTTAGATTTCAGTTTTTGCAGTGAGGTAAAAGATAAAATCCTTGTTTAAATCTTCAGATGATACATGAGACTCAAACCTTGATTTCTGAAACCTGCAGACACACATGCGCGCTCTTCTTAAACCCCGCGTTGTGAATACGATGTCCTGATTGCTCACTGTGTAGTTTTATTGTGAAAAGATTTGTTTTGTTGCTGAGAGCGCCACCTTGCCCAGAAGACTTGCAGCATTAACAAAGTAGAGATCTGTTTTCTTTCTGTTTCCACTGAAGTTTTTGAAGTCGTAGAAATATCCAGGTTACAGAACATCCTCAGGAGAAACCGGTGATGTTATCAGAGTTTAGAGATGCTGGGAAAAGCTACAAATCTCCTCTTGTTTAACGTTAAAAACATTTCTTTTGGTTTATAAATCTGGATTGAAACTTCACACCTTGTGTTCTCTTTTCTAAATGTGTGTAAATTAAGTTCTGTACATGTGATTCTTCGATGCTTGCGTTTTTTTTATATATTTTTTGCAAAAAACAAAGCCAAAATAAAAGGTTTCATTTAAAGAGAGTGTGTGTTTTCTGTCATAGCTCTAGCAGGGGTGCTCTTTGTCATTTAAATCCTAAAAAATGAAGACAGGAGGTTCAGTGAGCTCTCTGTTAGCTCTCTGTTCGCTCGGCTCGGTCCCACAGGGAGACAGGAAGCAGCTCTGCCTCCAGACCGCTGTCAGCGCAGGCTGCAGAAAACTCCAACAGGAGCTCAGGTTTCCAGCTGCAGCTCACACTGAAAAAAAAACCTCACATCTGTAACAAATCCAGGAGCCTCAGAGCTGCCCCTCACACTGAGAAACACATCACAAATCCCCCTGTACAGTATGTGTTCACTCCACCTCTGAGATGAGGAATGAGGAGCTGTCTGAGAAATCGCTTGGAGCCAAAGTTTATTACTTATTACTCAATTTTCATTCAGCAGCGCTCACATTCTGCAAGGACTCTTTGTATCCTAATATGAGTGTGGCTAAAGCAGAGTTTCAATAATCAAACTATTTAAATTTTGCCTCAGGTAAGTTTTTGTTTTTCAGTCAAACAAACAGTCAGGCATTTTGATTGTGCAAAAATCCCTGAAGTGAGTCAGCCACAAACTTGGATAAACAAACTCAAAGATAATCCACGTAGTTTGAGATCACTGCAGCATGTTGTAAAACTACAAGTCCCGACTTTCAAAGTGCCCAAGTTGAAATTAGCAGTGCTGTGCTGTAATAAAATACAAATACTTTGTGACTGTAGTTAAAGTGACTGTGAGGAGAAAACGTTTGAAGTGGACTCCAGTGACTCCTCGTGCGATTGTATAGTGACTCATATATAAGTTTTGAAAGGGAAAGAAGTTATAATCTCACTTTTTCACACTCCTTTTCTTTGTCAAGATCAACTTTTTACAGGATACAGCGCAGAGAGGTCATGTTTTTATCAACAGTTACTTGGCAGTGTTGTTTAAAACTTTCTAAGTTTGTACTGTGGAGTTTAGTAACCGGCTATACTTAGTGTTACTCACAGCCAGGTGCTCTGAGGTAAATTTGTAACGTGTAACTTTAGTGAAACCTGGTTATGTCCTATCAGTGCTCATCTACCAAGCGGAGCAAATGTAACCTGGCTCTTCATTTTATTGACGGACTCAAGTTTGAACAGATCACTGCAGAGTAAGTGTTGCATGTAGGTTGGAATGAACATTATCACAAACAGCCTAGCTCAACTTTGTGTCTTTGCCTGTAGGCTGTGCTCTATCACTCTCCTGTTTAGCTTTATTCTGCTCTTCTGTCCCTTTGCCATCAGATAGTCCAACTCCAGTGTCCATTATTATTACTAAATCATTTTCAGCAGAAAAAACATAGATAACTCTTCCCACTGCAAAACTTTGTCAGCTGGTGTGGTGTTGTCATAGAGACTTTGACTTTCTATGAATCAATCTGGTTTATTTGGATCTGATCAGGAAGCTGAGAAATAGCATTTTAAAAAACATAGTTGTGGATTATAATCAGGCTGATATCTAGATGTGAGACTTTTTCAAGATCACTTTTTACAGTTTAAGTCTAAGAATAATGTGGGAAAAATTAAAAGAATTGCTCCACAAGTTCCAGAAGAGTGCTTAAATAATAAAATCCAGATCAAGTAAACAGCTTCTCCTCATTTTAGCCTACAAACTAAACTAAGTGAAGTTGTAACGTTTGCTACAGTGAATTTAAAATGTGGTCTGATTGTGTTGAATCTTTATTTAACAAAGAAGTTCATACATATTTGGATATTTTACAACAACAGTCTGTAGTCATCAGGAAAAACGACGCAGATCAGGTGTTAAAGAAAATACTGTTTAATTAAAAATCTTAATGGCTTAGGCATGAAAATATGGCAACAAAACGAATAATGAGGATATTAAAAAGAAAATAAATAAAATCATATTTACACGAGCAACAACAAAGCAATGAAGAAGACGTGTTTGTTAGGCAAGTTCTTTAAAGGCGAGTTAAACCATGAAGACACCGATCGCATCATTCACCGGTGGATCTGAGCCAACACAGCGGGTGAGTTTACCCACTGAGTGTTAGTGTGTGTTAATGTGTGTGTGTGTGTGTGTGTGTGTGAGGGAGAGAGAGCTTCTGGCAGTCATTCACCACAACTGTGAGCTTCCAGTGTTTGCTCACAGCGCATCACTTTCATGGTCAGGAGTCAGTGTTTGTTTTCAACAGGTGGAGTGAGAAGAAGCAGAGGATCGATGACACATTCTGCAGAAATCAACACCAGCAGGCAGACGCTTTAAAACAGGAGAATCACATCTGCAGGATTTCTATGAAAACTCAGCAGAAACACAACTTACTACAAGTGTAGACAGAAAAACCTTGGGTCAGAATTTAAGCTTATTTCACTGCCTTTCTTCACTGTTTCACATCAAAGTACAATTCTTTTTCTGTACCTTTAATCACGTGACATGTAAAGGTTGCGTAATGTGTGACCAGTCAAAGAGACGTGATCATGTAGAGATGAGCGCATGAATCTTATACATCAAACTGTAATAAAAAAAAAAAAGGTTTGATTGACTTTTTTCGACTATTATGTGCTCAAATTAGTACAGAAGCAGATTGGGGCCAGTTTTGATGGAGAAAACAAAGTTGAAATAACTCAATTAATGAGAATAAAGTTGATTTTTTTTTCGAGATTTAAATCGAAATGACAAGAAAAAAGTCAGTAAAAAGCTGAAACACCCAGCCATGATGTTTACCAGCAGTACACAAGGTTTATTGTTATTTCGACTTTAATCTCAATATACCCAACAAAATAACTGTCTCCATCAAAATTGTCTCCAATAAGCTTCTTTTAAGAAATAAAGACTTAAAGGTAAAAAATCAAATGCTCCATGTGCCAACAATTCAGCACAAATAGAGGGGTTTATGAACCAGTTTAAGTGTCATGAATCCCTCTTTAAGTTTCCAGTCCATGGTTGCAATAATGCTTTTCTGTTAGTTCTGTCCTTCTCTAGTGTTTATGAATCAATTAGTGAACATCACAACTTCAAAAATTAAAATGCAATTCATTTACATCAAAGTTTCCATTTTCAAAGGCATAAGGCTACAACAAAGTTTGTCCACCGAGGGGCACTAGCATTATTTTTGAGCTTTAAAACAAATCTTTGCCATAAGTCTTTTTTCTACAAAGGCCACTGATTTTTCCTTTTTATGCACTGTTATCTCATGATAAAAACGAAAACTTGTCCTTATTGGAATTTTTTTTTTGTTCATATTTGGTCAAGTTTTTGAAACACTAATCAAAATTTTGAGATAAAACAACAAAATTTTGAAATAAAATTCTGAAATTTTGACTCTGTATCTCATTCATTGAAATTTGACTGAATATGAGCCAAAAAAAAAAAACAAAAAAAAACTCAACAAAGCCAAGTTTTGTATATTTAACCATTGGAAATGGGCTTCTTTACATTATTAATGTTAAATATGGCAACTGTTTACTTCTAACAGAGAAGGAGTGTTTTAGATCAATATTTAATTTATAAAGCTACTTCGCCATCTTTGAGTTTTTTTGCAGTTTGTTTGACAGGCAGTCACAACAGTCCTCATCATTTAAGGAGATTTACTGTTCTCAGCAGCTCTTGTTTGTTCAATTCAAGACAAGAAAGTTATTAATAATTTCATCATCACGAGGAAACAATCTTTGTGATGTTGAGTTATCAAATAAAATTAATTTGTTCTCCTGAGAAAACAGTGTATAAACAAGGGAAATCAATGACTATTCTCAGCTTTTACATTTTTCTGATTTTTCTAAACTGATCAATTTGATTCTGTAATTTTTTGTTTGGCCTTGCATCAGGATTTCACAAACTGATCTGTATTCACAAGTTTTTGCTTCACTCACTTCGCGCTCTCTGAATATAAAAACAAACACTGCCTCAAAAAAAGTGGATTTCCTTTCATTTGAAGAGTAAAATGTGGAGCTTTGGTTATTTTTCTGCTTTGTGCACAATGTGACCAACATAAGGCACGTTAGCATGTTACTGCAGGCCCAAAGAGTAATGATCTGTTTTCAAAGAAAGAAAAAGAGAAAAGGAGAAAGAAACGTCTCTTGTTCCTAAACTTTTAACAGCTCAGCTCTCTGACTGTATCTGCTGCTCTTCTCTTCATGTTTTCATATTCTGTGCAGATGCTCCGGACGCTGAGCGGACCCCCTGCTTGGATGATGACTCAGATATCTTTTCATCTTTCTCTGAACGTGCTCATGATGCTGTGCTTAGATAAATATGCATAAAGCTGCGGTGGATTCTGAGCTGATCGATTTTATTAAAAAAAAAAAAAGAAACACACAGCCACAAGTTTAAAGCTCCTGCTAATGGGAGAGGAGAGGTCAGATAAATCAACATAAAGTTGTTTTTTCTTGAGCTGCTGCTACAAATCAAATTTATAACCAAATTTGTTATTAGGTGGCTGTTTTTGTCCGTGTTTTCAAATATATTGACTTGAATGACTTGAAAACTATCTGCAAAGTTGCACTTTATATTAAGGCCATAAAAAAACGCCTGTTTATCCTCCCATCTGAAATGAGTCAGACTTGCTGGATACTTTTAGACGTCTAACCTGCAGCTAAAATCTGAAATTGATGAGTGACTGAAGCGTCTAAAGTTGTAAAAGCTTGACATCAGGGCTGGGATCAAACTAAACATCTTTCATGTTTTTAATATGAGAAATATTCATTTGTGACAGGAGTTTCACATCCTAAGGTTGGTTGGGTTCTTTATTGAAGCCCTCTGAGTGTTTTTAAGGGATGTGCATGATCAGTGTGCTGAAAAATTGGTCGTAGTCCCAGAATTATAAGTCAGTTAAACAAATAAAAGGTAAAAATTTGGGTCAAATGTTGTGTCTAAGCTGTTAGGAAGCCACCAGTCATGATCTGGAGCTGTAACCTTGGGAAAAAGCTACTCCACAATACTCCACAATATTCTCTACTACCTTGATGTAAACGAGCACAGATTACATCTCTTAGTGTGAAATAATTTGTTTGAAAACAAGGGCTAAAGCTGCATGTAGACTGTTTAATTGAGCGGAAATATAACCACTCAACTGGAGCATTACCAGCTCAGCCAGGCAAACATTAATGTGCAAGGAGGACTGAAGGCTAGAGGTGCTAGCTCTGCCGGTGTTAGCCACATTTGAAAACCAGAGTGACATTGTTTACCTGCAAACTTTGTGATCCTGTGCTTAAGATTGTGCTCAAATGTGACTGTTTTCTCAGTGTTTTGTACTTCAAACTCATGATTTTGTCTATTTAATGCACATTTTCATTCAATATGCATTATCATGACTGCACATTCTGATGTTTTTGCATGAATAATGGGCTAAAAGAACAGAAAAACTGTTTCTAAGATATCAACTCTGGCTGTGAATGTTGTGTTTCTTTAGAGATTTAGTTTGAATCATCATCTTTGTTTCCTTCTGCAATTGAAAACTCTACATTCATCCTCTTAAACCGAGCTGCCAAATCCACAAGACATCCAACCTCTTAAAGTTCTGAATCTGAAAATAAAACCTCTTCAGACGCTGTTATGGGTTAAAAGACATGCAAAAAAAAACCTAAGAGCCTGTGTTAGAGACCTGGTGTGTTTTTTAGTGAAACTCTTGCAGAAGCTTTTAAGTAAATGAACCGGCCTTCAGTGTCAGATCACCTGGAATGACGGTGGGAAATCATGGAATTAAAGACAGAATATACTCCTGACTCTTCAGTCATTTGTTAGTACTACACAGCACGACACCTCATGAGAGTACTTAAACATTAAAGTTGTTATTTCATCACAGAACTGGAAATATGGAGTCACGTCTGACGTGCCAGATACCATCGAACAGAGCGAGCCACAGTGACGCGTACGACGTGAAGCCCTGCGGTAACGCACCGCGACTCAACGTTCACATTCATCAGCATGAGCACACACACATACACACACACACACACGCCACTGAGTTAATCACTGACTTTCAATGAAACTGGTGTCGCTACATTTTTTTTTTTTTTCGTACGCCACATTAAAGCCCGTAAAGCACCAAACTTAACGGCTGCCAGCAGCGGGACACCGAGTTAAAAAATAAAGACATAAACATGATCCCTCTGCTGAGCGAAGTCACTGGAGCTTCATCATCCAGCTTCATGAGAGACGCACACGGCCACAGCTCGAGTACGACGACAGGGTCAAAGCTCGGCTACAGAGAGCTCACATCACAAGGCTTTAAATCTCTGTGGATGCTGCGTCCAAGTCATATCAGGCATCTTTGAATCTTCGGACAGCAGCGCCCGAGCTTTATCACATCAGTCCAGCCTCTTCCAGCTCATAGTTTGTCAGAAAAGACATCAGATGTGAGAATATTTCAGCCCAGAGCTTGCACTCACTTAAATCTACCCTCCTCGATATGATTTGGACGCAGCATCACTCCACAGAGGAGCGGCCCCTAGTGGCCCTGCAGGAAAGTGCTTGTAAAATGCTTATCCGTAATAATGGCACAGAGTGGAGACGGAGACACACACAGAAGGTTTGTTTGAGCCTGGAGCGACTATGTGGCGATATGAGCTGAGGAGGGGATGGAGACGAACTCGCGCAGTATGTTCTTGGCCGTCTCCAGGTTGTTCTGGGCGATCATCAGGGCTTTCTGGATGTCCTGGATGGAGTAGCCCTGTGACATCAGGCACTCAATCTCCCCGTTCAGAGCCAGGCTGCCGGTGGGAGGGTGAGGGGGAGGAGGAGGAGGAGGAGGGGTCGGCGAGGCAGAGGAAGATGAAGAGGGTCCGGGGAGGTCTGGGAGCGGAGAGGAGAAGTCACGGTTTGCAGGCCGAGGTCGCCTGTCGGAGTTGGCTCGTCGCGGGAGAGGTTTAGGGGGGCGTTCAGGGTCCACACCTGCTGCGAACATACCTGAAAACACACAGAAAGAGGCAGTGAGTAAAAGTGGAGAACAAAGTGTTTCATACAGGGGGAGAGCTGCAAAACATGGCCTGAAACCAACATCTTGATATTTTCTGGCTATATCTTGATATTGTAATTTCTCCCCTATATCACTTAATTAATGTGAAATTCTTTGTTCTAATTGTTTCTTCATTTAGAGAGCAATCACTTTATGGTCAGCATTAATTATACAGCAGAATGTATCATGAATATATCATAGGCAATATAAACTTGAATATCCCTAACAATGAAGCTCTTCAAAAGTCTTTTTTTTTTTTTGTTAAAGCAACTTGAGACAAAAATAGAACATACGGAAATATCAGTTAAAGGATGTAAATGGAAGAGATATTGCAAAAGTCAAGAGCAAGCCAAAAATAATATAGACATGAACTGTGTCTTCACGCCACTACATTCAGTTAGATAAAATCTGGCGCCATGGGCTTAACATATTCTGTTCATTTGGACCAGACTTGGTAAAATCTTTCCTTCTGAGCTTTAAGGGAGAATGACAACCCTCCAGAATAAAAATCTGATGTATCAGTCAACCATTTCCTTGGTAAAGCTTTTTTTGTTTGCTGCCAAAAGAATTTGTGCTAAATTCTTATCATTTATATTCCATCCATTAGAGAAAAAGTCACCCACATAGACATGTTGAAACTAAAGAGGGTGTTTCTTCCAAAATTATTTGTGATGTGTCTGTGGATTTCCTGCCAAAAAGAGCATGATAACTGGGCAAATAAATGTTAAAGTTCCACGGTTTGATGCATAAAATGACAACAATACAGTGTTTCAAGCAGACCTTTTGGAGGGATTTCTAAAATTTCCAGCAAAAAAGGGAATATCAAAATGGTGAGTCATTTCAAACGTCTGAAATGCAGAAACCCACAATACATTGAGTATATTCGATGTATCGCCAACCCATGACAGAAATCAGGGACTTTATGTGGCACTAAGCCTTTAAATGGGGTATTTTCTCTGGACGTGAACACAGTCATGACTCAGGGACCAGGTCTGCACCAAAGCTGTAGACACTTGGCGTGAAAAGTTAATTACAAGACATTTTAAATTTCACACCAGTGGGAGTTTGACTTGGATAACTTTTTAAAAGACAGCTGCAGCTTTCATTTTCTGAAAAAGGGATTTAAAGTTATAAATGCTCAGATGAGGAAAAGTGATCACAATTCCCTCCTTTTTCAAACACTGGGACTCCTTGTGATTCAAAAACTGTTCGAAAGTCAGTGAAAACAATCAATGAAAGAGTAATTCAATCCTCCAGCAGCTCATGTTTTCCCCCACCAGCTTCATCACTTTGTTGACAACAAGCTGCAGATTTCTCACCCACACGTCATGTGAGCATGAAGAGCTGACATGTTTGTTTACTACCAGCCTGAGATCCGACAGGTCAACAACAAATCCATCTCCTCTCCACGTCTTTCATCTTCAGGCTGCAGATGTTTGAGAGAAAACACAAACAAGAGGAACGTACTGGCTTTTACGGGGCCGTCCAAGGTGAGAGCGCCGAGATCAACTGTGGGCCCGCTGATCTCTGACATGGCTCTCCTGGTGGGGGCGGGCGGGACAACCGGTCGGGGGAAGTCGTACTCGTAAACGTCCTCCTCGCTGCTCTCGTCTGGTTTCTCCTGGGGCGCGGGAGCTGAGTGCTGAGGTGGGTCTGAAAATCACAACACACAAATATGAACACACTGAAAAAAAAAATGGTTCAAAGTTCCCACAAACCTTGATCCTGTGGTGTGTGAGTTACCTGGATCACAGGCCTGTAACGTCTCAGAAGAACCTGCTCCAGCCTGAATGTTACACATGGACTCGTAGACTTGAGGGTCTTCTGAGTCGCTGTCGACCACTTCACTGCTTTGAAAACAGAAAGAAAGAAAATTCATTAAATGAACATTAAAACATGCAGCAACAAAGAGCCACTCTGTGCATCAAAGGTGATTTGTGTTTTCTTTATTCGAAGTGAATTTTTAAGTGAATTTTTTTTATCAAATCAACAAAAGGAGAGCTCTTTTGTCTGTGTCAGGATGCAGTTTTTCACCTTCTTGAGTAAATATTTAAAGAGAGATAAAGGAAATGCCAGCAGGGGACAAGGATCCCCAAATCTGAAGCTACAGAGCCCCCTGGTGGACGCACATGACTGCAGCACCGATAAAAAAACCACCATGAGCAGAAGGGCTTGTTGCAATGTTTCTTCAACCTCAAATGTGTCAGAATAATACCAGAGACTGTTTTAGCAGATTGTGTTTTAAGCTCTACACCAGTGTCACTCAACCAAAGAACCAAACAGTTGAAAACTACCTTTGCAACAGAAACAACCCAAGTGAAAAGTTGCAAAAATGGTCAAAAAGCAGTAAAAACTGGGAGAAAATGTGGAAAATGGTCAGAAAGTAGCAAAACTTTCAGAGGCTTGACATTTCTGTTTAAAATCTCCCTTTTATGAGCTTCTGTAATATTCTTATTTTCGGAGACACTGATTTTAGGTTTTCATCAACATTTCAAGACTTTATCAGTGTGAAACTATTATACGGGAACAGACAGCAGAGAGACGAGAACACTGAGCTCATAAACACACCTGTTGGTCTCTTATTTCTTTATTTACCTGACATCGTTGTGATGGTTCGTCTGCACCGGTGGCGGTGGAGGAACCAAGGAGCCAGTTATGACCCAGGGGGCACCAGAGGCGGGTAGAGAGGTGGGACTCATGTACTCGTTCTCTTCACAGTCAGACGACGGCCGCTCTGCACTCGACACCACTGAGGCCGGCAGAGACCTGAGGGTTTGCAGAAACACAAAACATGCTGGGATTAGCTCAAACTGACCTCGTCTCATCGTGCAGCTGTCAAACTCTCATCATCACAGCTCCGTACCTCGCAGCAAGACAGTACACGGCGTTTGTAGCTGCTTGCGGTTTGATTCCCTCTGCGCTGGTCCCGTTGCTCTGAGGTATGGAGGGCAGGGATGACAGGGCGCTCTTCGCCACAGGACGAGGCACCATGTAGTTGGAGGCCCAGGTGGGCTGGTCTGGGGTGGAGGGCAGGGGTCTCCTCTGGAGTCTGGAGTCCTGACCCAGCAGGGAGGGGCGCTCAGGAGGGGGAGGAGGGGGCAGCTCTCTCAGGGCGGGAGGCAGAGGTAGAGGCTTGTCTCTGTGAGTGGCTGACAACTGAGGACGAGAAGGAGGGAAGAGTGAAGCTTCCACCGTTAAAGTGATCAAATCCAGCATCCAGAAATCCAGCAGGACATGTGAGCGCACTCTTACCTTGGGTGTTGCCCCCTGACTCTGTAAACTGAGCGAGCTGGCGGGTCTCTGCTGCAGGAGGTCCAGTCGAGGGGGCACAGGAGGGAGCTGAGACACCGGAGAGGCTGGACGCTCGACCTGCACAGACACACAAACACATTTACAATCAAACGGTTCAGAAACTTCTTCCAATGAGCTTTTAAAGCTCCTCTTACTTTGCTGCACGCCAGTCTGCTCATGACTAGGTGCTGGTCTTCCAGGCGATCGTCCTCCTCCTCGTCATTACCGGCAGCTTCTGCTCTGCTGGACCCCTGGAATCCAGCAAAGGAAGCCCCACTGGCCTTAGGATGGAAGGGGTCGACCACGATGGGCTCGGTGCCTTTGATCTCACAGCGGCAGAACGGGCAGCCCTGACCCTCCGACTCCTGAAACAGACACATTAAAGCAAACACAAGACACAATTACACCTTTACTCTTTATGTCCAATGGATGGGCCTACATGTCCACCTTTAAGTCTGAAGAGAACATTCACGCTAATCAAACTTTTACAGTGTTTTTTTTTGTTAGGGAAGCCACGTTGAACACAGGATTAACCATGAAGGTAACTGATTCGCTCATAACAATATCATTGTATAAATCAGAACTGTGTATCAAAGAGTGGACTAATAAACAATAGAAGACATTTTTTACATGCGATCACAGCCAATCAGCTGTTTGGTTGTATAAACAATCGCTCCAGTCTAGCAGAGCGTAATTGTGAACAGGGGACTCACTTATTCTGACATTTGGGCACTAATATGTCTTCATTGAATGTTTTAAACTTTGCTGTAGTTTGGATTGTCACATCTGTAACACTGCTTCACATATCACAGTCGAACGTTGCCGTACGTTTGTTTTTCCATCCAAATCTGCCCCCATTCCCATGCAAGACTGATAAATGAGGGCCCATATCTTTACAAACAAACCAAATGCATTCAGTCATAATCTCTTCTTACTTCCAGCTTTTAGTAAAACACTCGTTAACACGCAGCAGCCTCACCTGCCACGCAGTCAGACAGGACGTGCACATCAGGTGTCTGCAGGGCTCGATCTTCACGTCTTTGTCGTTCTCTGCACAGATCTTACAGAGCTGGAAAGTGGAGCCCATTTCACAGTACAGCTCATACTGCTCCTGCAGGGGGGGGGACGGTAACACAGCACAGGTTATTGACATGGAAATGCTTACCCTTACCCACTTTAACCACATCCAGGGCAAAAGAATCAGAGTTTTATCATTTGGAAGATAAGAAAAAAAGAAATAAGGCCCAACCTGAGTGACTTTGATGTGGTCCTGTGGTGACGGTTCACAGAGTCCAGTGAGGTCTGGGTTCTGTGCCCGACCGTCTGGGAAGAGATAACTGGCGAACCAAACATAGATAAGTGTTACATATAATAACAGATTAGACCATAAAAACAACACTGTACGAATAAGAGAAACTCTGTAAGGATGTAAGCTGTTGAGCAAAACTCAACATTTCATTTCTATTTCAAAGTATTTTTTCCATCAATGTAAAGAATCTTTATCCTCTTTTAAAAACACTTTTTTTTCTTATCACGGTGCTTTTACGAGAGCTGTTTTATCCTCAAAATGCTGCTTTTACTCTCTCAAACAATATTAGAGTCGGGATCTTTCATCTTTCAATTAAAATTGTTTTGATCTTTTAACTTAAGCATTTGTTTTCCTGATGTTTTACTATGTGTTTTGCCCCTTCAGTAATTTTTTTCAAACTCTCAAAGTGATCACCTTGTAATCCTGTTTTGAGAAGTCCTTCATAAATAAAGGTTTTCATCCTTAATATCAATATTTTACCTGTTGCTTTGATTTTTATGTCTCTGTGTTTAATGTGAAAAACTTTGAGCTACATGCTTCTTTGCATGAAAAGAGTCAAACTAAAACAGCTGCATTGGATTGCGATGTACATTCATTATACACTCCACTTCCTCTTAGTTCACTTATATTGGCCCTTGAAAGTCGTAAACATCTTATTCAGCATGTTAATTTATGCTTGGGTTATACAGAATATGAGGAAGTAAATTCTTGTTTTATTTACGTGTCACATTCAACAAGACATATTTAGCGTCATGCTAAAATACAATAAAAAGGAACAATAGTCTGAGGGTGTAATAAATCTCTGGGGTGTGCTGTGCTGTTCAGGGGCAAGGAGCCCTGTGGTCAGTCACTGTCAACCATCGCCTCTGAACAAAGACTTCATCAATCATCCTGAACCCTCTGCTGCAAAACACTCAAACACGCAGCAGACTGAAGCTACACTCGGGTTTTCAGTTCCTGTTTTCTACCTCAAAGCTTTAATTACATGCATCCTGTCTAGTCATTTTTCCATCCAACTCTTAGTTTTTGATGTTTTCAGTGTAAAGACATTAAAAGACGATAAAATTCTGACAACAAAAAAGCTCTTCAGGGTTTGTTAAAGCGAGCTCTGATCTGTTTTCCCTGAAAGGCATGCATAGCCTGTGACATAACGTCTCTGAAAATGTCTTAATTGGAGCATTGACACTGTGGTGTAGTGGCACTCACAATCCCTCTCTGTATCCATCAATGAGGGCTTGGAAGAGTGGTTTGTTATGGGGGATGGTCTGCAGGATGTTCCCATCAGCTGTCACATAGCCGATCGCCCACTGGCCCAGCCGCGTGCAGCTCAGCCTGAAGATGTAGCTGAGAGGAAGACGGTGGCGTCAATCAACAGGCAGCAATGCAAAATGGCAGCATTACATCTCAACAACACAGATGTGAATCAAGACTGAATGGTCATTGAGATTCTTTTGGGGTCTTAAAATCCTGAATTTTAGTATTTAGAAAGCTGTAAGGTCAATTCAATGTTGTGTTTAATCGACTTATTGGCATCTCACCTGCCAGGTTTGTGGATGAATCTGTGCAGCCGAGCCTTGACCTCGTCATAGGTCAGGAAGGCCATGTAACCCGGGTGTGTGACTGCCAGACTGTTCCAGTTCCTCAACAGAGACGACCAAGGCTGCACGAAGACACACAAAGAAAAATCAGTGAACAGAAACATGTTTGAAACATGTTCTTATGGTGGATCTCAAGAATAACATGTTTGGTGTAACTTTTTTCTCAGGATATCCCAAAAAGTTGCCTTTCATTTGCTTTCATTTCCCTCAACAGTCATAAAGAAAGACTTGTGCAGGCTTCCAGAAAAGCATCTGCTTCTTTCAGTTCTGCTGAACCCACCCTTTGATCACGGTTTATGTCTCAGACTCACTGTGCGGCATCACTGAAAATGCACTTATGCCCTTCAATCCCTCAGTTATTGTCTGATGGATAAGATTACAGGGCAGAATTTCTTATTTTAAATTGAGTTTAAACTTATTAAAGAAATTGTAAGAGTTTATTGACCTTAATTACAGAGAACATCTGGAGAGAGAGAGAGCGAGAGAGAGAAGACGTATGACCAATGCATCAAATCCTGTCTGTATGACAGCTACAGCTACAGACAGCCCGGGCTCTTATAACTGAGCTGAGTAACACACCACATCGTCACAGAAACACACTTCAGGGATTCCAGCTAAAACCCAACTATAAAAAAAGACACGCAATCACATGTTTTTGGAAACCCTTCAGCAAGCTTTGAGATATTTTAGGGAGCGGTACAACACCTCAAGGCTTCATATTAATGCGGCTTTTAACCACATGAATAAATTCACTGATCTGGGAAAACCCCAAAATAACCCAAGATTTATTCTCAGTTACCTGGAAGAGCCTGGTGAAGATATCAAACTCAAAGACAGAGATGTAGTCGTTGCAGGTGAGGTCGATGGTGGACTTGAGAGCCATGGCCTCCAAACCCGAGCTGATCGGGTGAAACTCGTGGAGAGCCTGACGAAAGGTCCTCCATGGCACGATGGTCCTAAAGGGCATGGAAAGGAACCAAGTGAGTGAAATGTGACGCCATTTAAAGCGCTCCTAATCAAAAAAACTACGGTGGCAAACGTTCTCTTTCACCTCAACATGTTCTCCTTTTTGGTGGTAAAATTATGGCTGGGGGATCTTATAAAATTTCCTAAATTGACCCGGTTTTTCTCAGCTTGTTCTACAGACCATTGTTCTTTCTGATAAGTTGCTGAACTGGGCTACTGGCTTTATTTGGATGCCCCAACCTCAAAGTCAAATTTATGAGGAAAAAGTAAACATTTTTAAATAAAAAGTCAAATTCTACAATAAAAACTCAATTAATAAGATAAGGATTTACATTTTTTGGGATAAAAAGCCATAATTTTGAAATTGAAAGTTATAATTTTGAGATATAGTCGATAAAAAGTCAAAATTTCGAAATAATTAAATCAATATTTGAGATTATAAAGCGAGAATTATGAGGAGAGAAGTCCAATTTTATGACAAGAGGTGGAAATTTTGACTTTTTAGTTCATCAATTTGGCTTTTTATCTCAAAATTTTGACTCAATATGAACAAAATCTAAAGCCAGTTTTTTAATTTTCATATTTTAAAGTGGCAGAAATGAGTTCCCATACAGCATTAATGTTTTATGCTAAAGAAAACTCATACTTCAAACAGAATAGGTGTTTTTAAATAAATGTATAGGTCATGAAGCATCTTTGTAGTCTTTGAGGATCACTGGGTATTTTTTACAGTATCTCCAAGAGGCCAGATAGGGGGTCCTCTTTTTGGTTTTTCAGAATATGGTCACCCTTGGAAAACAGAATAAGCAGCTAAAAGATCATGACTGATAGAAGTTACATTTTACACTCAGGTTTGAAAGCTTAGTCAAACAACCCAAACGATAAACATGGAAGTTCATCTTGTGTCAACTTTCATATCTGACTCACTTGTCCCCGAATGACCTCCTCCAAAACTCTGCAGCATCAGCTTTGGTGATCCTGAAGTTGTCGCCCTGGAAGAGGCCGTTAGGGAAGATGGCTTTGAGCTCTGCGAGCATGTGACTGAAGATCAGAGACAGCTTGGTGAGGTTTCGCCTGATTGATGGGAGAAAAAGAGAAGAGAGACAAACAAACGCGAGTCAATGACTGGTATTAACAGACTTGGTCCTAATATTTGCTCAAAAAAGGCGACAAGCTTTAAACAAACATCCGTTCATGTGCTTAAACATGGCTATGAAGAGTGAAATACACTGAACTCTCACTCAAACTAACACTGACGCAACTATTTGAGCTGAATATTCAAACAAGGACATCAGAGAGAGGATCGTTCATTCCTATTTGATTATTTTCAGTGTCTGTAACAGCTGCTCCAGGGTCACGAGCAGAATGCTGCCTAAAAAGCCTTTAATTTAGATTTTTAATGGCAAAGATCATGTTACAAAACAGCATGATTCATTTTTAGGAAGAGATCTTGTTTTAATACATACAGAACAAGATCAGTGAGGACGGTTTTGTCAACAGGAAGAGTCATAATGGCCACAAACTGGAAGCACCTCACTGAAGCTTTCACATACAAAGATACTCAATTGTTCATTTTACTGTGGTGAGTAATGGTTGTCTGATGTTTGTTGTTTTCAGGGCAAATACTGTCATCAGATACTAGTGGTTCATAAGACCAACAAATAATATTTCAATAACAATTTAAGTCAAAATCGTGACTGTCTATCTTCTAATATTGACTTCTAAATCTTCTTGTTTCTTTTAACCCATAATTATGTCTTTTTTTATCTCTTTATTTTCAGATTCAATCCATACTTTTGACTTTTAGTTGAACTCATAACAGTAGTAATCCAAACTTCCTGGTCGAAGACGTAGTTTCGGCATTGTATCTATTAGGTCTTACTTATCCCAAATAGCAAGGGGAAAGGACAAAAGCTCAGGTCTAAGGGATAGATTTAGCTTTAGTGCATCTGAAATTAGCAAAAAGGGTTTCAGGTTTGCTACTCCTGTAACATGGAATTTGCTGCAGGTGTATTTAAGTCTACATGAGCTGATCTTTCTACATGTTTGGTGCAGGAGGAAGATGCATCAGCTTGCAGAAGGTTTGATTGAAAATTTTGAGTTATGTGATCCACGACATTTGATTAAACTATGGGTTGTATTCCTGTATCCATGTTAGGACTTGCTGCTGCAGAATTGGTGTGAAGCCTTTTTAAGGAGATCTTTAATGATAGCAAGTTTCTCCTGGTTACATACATGTAAATAAATACTATAAAGGTGTGACACGGATCATTAAGGTTTACAAAAACATCTTGAACATGATCAAATTTGACTCTAAGATCACACAGGATTCACACTTTGATGCTTTAGTCGTCTGCGCTTCATTATGCCCCGGACGATGATACATCTGCAAACCTTCACAGTAGTTCTTAATCCAGAACATCTGTGAGGAAATGCTGGATAAAAATCAGAGTGCGTCAGAGGAAGTAACTTCTGCTCAGTCATGGATTTCTGAGAAAGGGAGGAAGTGGACGTGATTGCGACAGTTTGATCATGCCTCTATCAGACGTTTGAGTGATTACTCCCCCCGCAACGCTCGCCCACTCTGTTTGTGATAAATGATGCCGTTTGTGTTTCATCAAAGTGGAAAGAGTGAAGAAACCTCTCAATGTTTTTTAAAGCGTGGCAGAAAGAGCTGACGGAGCAGTATCTTCAGTTTCTTTCTTTGGATGCAGTGGTTAGCTGACCTGCTTAAAGCCCACACATGCACTGTAATTATGTCAGTGGGTCGCTGCCAACTTTGTGTCCACCAAATAGAATAATAGCTGCTCAAAATGAGGACACTGCAGTATGAAAGAGCTCTTTTTTTATGACGGCAGCCTTAAAGCAATGACACAGAAACGCAGACAGAGGACTTACTTTTTAACTTCTTTTGAGACATAACAGACTGGATGTGTGTAAAGCCACGTAATCCATGACAAACACACTTTAAGACTCTTCTTGTGACACACTAGCGGCAACAACCCTCTCCATTCATGCAGGCTTGTACAATCATGAGCTTCAGCCAATTCAAACAATGTTAAACCTGATGCTCTTTATACCTTGTGTCGCTTAATCAAACACTTTCCCCGCTTCACATGTGTTCTCACTCTGTGGCAA
Organism: Thalassoma bifasciatum; assembly: GCA_008086565.1. Lineage (NCBI taxonomy): Eukaryota > Metazoa > Chordata > Actinopteri > Labriformes > Labridae > Thalassoma > Thalassoma bifasciatum. Next base: position 6,824 of record RPOG01001621.1, on the reverse strand, counting down.
ACTTCTACGACGTCCTCCTCTTTCATCCGGAATGAAAGACACCTACCTGGGCTGGGAGTTCTCTTCATACATCCGCTCCTTCGCCTCCTTAAAGAGACTCATGGTCTGCTTGGTCTTGTTGGTCAGGTTTTCCATAACAACACGGAAATACTCGTTCTCCCCGAGGATCTCCATCTTGCCCTCGTATCGGGACAGGATGGTGCGAAGGTGCTGGTAGGTGTCAGGCAGAAGGTCCAGGATGTAAGGCGGGCTGTTTTTTAACGCCACCTTAGGGTTCTGGCACAAACGCACCACCTAGAGAGGAAACAAAAAGCTTGATCAAAACAGTTTCTTGCTCCATGTTAAGCTTAGAGATTACCTCTGATTAATGATATCATATTAGAGGAATTTTAAATTTGAGTATCTGACTCATTAAATGACCTGAAAGAGTGGTCACCCAAGGGGTATAATTCTTAAACTAAGCAACAGTCAAGATTGTATTTTGACTTGTCATGGATTTATTCACAGAATTACTGAAAATCTCCAACTGCTTGTGCTCTTAGCTCCTCTTATTTGTATGGAAAAGAAAAGACAAAGCAGTTTTCTTGTTTCTGTCTAAGCTCAACGTAAATCAACCAAGCAGATCCGAATGATTTTTCACTTTAACACACTGTAGTTTGTCACTCATATGCTTGCAAAGCAGAAAGCAGCCCTGCATCTCCACCAGGCTGAGGTGGAAAATACAGCCACGTATAGAAAATAAGACTGAATCCAAACGTCTGGACATCAGCTCTCTCCTGCACACCCCCCGGGGAATGCGCCCACAAAGTCTGCGAGTGTTGAGGGATTTCCAAACCCACAATTCATCCGCTCTGCAAGAGGACTAAAGCAGACTCTCTGCTGGCTTTCCACAGTCCAAAGGCTTTATGGATTTATTACCCACAATTCACTGCAATATGGACGTGACTGCAGCCCAACCCTAATCTCCACCCCGTGCTCTGCACTGATAGCAGGCATGTCTTGTTTGAGTGTGTGAGTCCATGGGGGCTCGAATTGGTGTGAAAAAGAGAAATGGGAAACATTATTGTGACATCCTGGAGTATGTTGAAACATCACTCTGTTTTTAAAACATCAGAAACACCTCCAGTGACTATTTTTTTGTGCTATTTCACTGTTTATACAATTGAGGAAGCGTCCACAGTCCTGGAAGTCATGAGTGTAAATCCTATGTGGCTATTTGACTGGAAATTCAAACAACACGTCAAACTTCCAACGCATGGCCACATCAGCCAGAGGCCAGATGTTTCCACTTACAGATAAACTTTCTAGTGATTTTCCTTCTAACTCCACTCATGCTCGCTTTGTTTACTTCTACTAGGGAGCTGGACAACCACAGTCCAGGCAGCACCTACGTCACTATGGGTCGTGGAGAAGCCTGAAAATAATTAGGTATAAAAGAAAGTACAAGGGAAGCTCACGGCTGCTGAAAGATGATTCTAGAATTCAAAGAATAAACTCAGAATCCCGAGAATGAAGTCACTTTCTCTAAGAAGTCTGATTGTTTTCTAAGAAATTCCAGAATCCTGACATTAAAGAGGGGGTATTGTGCTTGTTCAGGAGGAGGTGTTGCTCATGTACTTCTTGTATAAAAGACACGCATGGGAGCAATGTTGTAGGAGGGAGTTGTTGTTGAGGTGCTTTAATACGTTGCATTTTTCTTCAAAAATTTCTGCATGTTATCCCTTCTTTGTGTCTCACTAGAGCTACATATTGGATAGTAACAGCAACACTGCCCTCAGGAGTGGTGGGGGCTTAGTTTGGTTTGTATCCGTGTATTGGTTTGTCCTGCTCTGTATCTGACGTTGTGCATAAATAGGCCTAAAGGGGTCTTTACACAACAACAGTTTTAGAACAAAACACAAAAGTATTGTTGCATTTTTACCTCTCAGTTACACAGAAAGTGAGTTTTATCCAACCTAAAATTAAAACTTTCAAAAACAGCCTTCGGAGTGGATTTTTTCTGAAACGTCATGGCCACAGTTGCCATGTAAACGGCAAGTCGGAGTTTTCAGTGGAAACACTGACGTCACGCCCCGCTTTTCACATTGCACTTTGATGAACCGAACAACAACAGTAACTATGCTGGATTACCGTGTTGTGCATGTGCTGCTGAAACTACTGACTACCTTTCAGCAAATCGTGCATCCATTGCACCATTTCTGCAATCAGTGAAGACGCATTCAATATATACGCCAGATGATCAGCTCACCTCTACTTCAGCCTCTAAACCTTTGTCGTGTAAATGGCTCCTGCAGTTATAACACCAGCGACAGACTGGGCATTCATACTACAGCGTTTCAGTTCCTCAGTGTTTCCATGTAAATGCATGTTGTTTCACTGCAGGTTTTTTTTGTGTTTTTGGGTGAAACATAGGAAAAAGTTGTTGTGTATATGGAGCCTTAAGCTTAGTCAATACAGAATGATGTCATTCAAGCAGCCTCGCATGGTCCCATTCAATATTTCCACATCACCCACATTTGGTAATTTGTAATTGCTGGGGAAATACAAAAGCCACCACGTTCCCTCGTGCTGATTCCCTGAGTTTCATTTCCATGCGTCACATTAGTGTGGAAAGTATAACCCAGCCACTACCGGTCAACTCTCCAGAGGCCTTTTGGGGGCAGAGTTATGAGTATACCTTGGTGTTTGAGGCCCACAATTCCAACATGCCCCTTTAAAAGTTAGGGAATACTTGTGTAATGACCTTATCATTTCAGCAAGTTTCATGAAGATTTTGTGAAGACCTTGCACTCCTTTTTTAGAAAGGATTGTTTTGAGTAGTTAAAAGGCAGATTCAGAAGTTTTTTTCTACTACATATGAATATGTGGCGGTTAGAAAATCTGCACTCATCTGGAATCAGCGCCCAGCACTGTTACTTCCTGTCAAAAATGAGATTCAATTCTAGATCTATAACAGGCAGGAAATTCACAACGACACTATTCAACATGGCTTGATTCCCGTAGGCCAGAAATAACATTTGACCACATCATGATACAGTAGGAAAGACGGCAGCTTATGTGGTCTTTCAGCCTTATAGCCCAGCAGGAATGACTTGATTACCATGATAAGGGGAAACAAGTCACAGTAGAAACAACTGGCATGCCTGAGGGATCAGTCGGCTCGTCCGGGGGGTGGCTGCAGGGATTCAGCTGAGGATCTCTTTTTGATCTGCTTTATTTAAGCTTATACTGATCCATCAAAATATGCCCAGAGGTTATTCTGTAGGACAGGCCTATGATTACTAGCCATGCTAAAATGTGAGACTTATTCTAGATTAAACACCACAAGGTCGTTTATAGAAGGGTTAATCCTTCTAGGAGCTTAATCTTAGTTTGAAGTTTTAGTGCGTTCTCCTACCATGAGTAAATTTTGTGATTTTATTTGTAGTGGCAGCTCTATTGGGAAAGGACATAAGGTCAGGGAAACAGTTTGGGATCAAATAAGCAAAAGTACAGGCAAACTGCCTTGAAATATGAGAGTTTGGGATCTGAAACGTCACATAGAATCATCTACAAAGGCTTCAAATTGCTCTCACACCATCTTTTATGTGCCAGTATCTCTAGTGGTTATGAAAACAGTTACATCCAGGTCTGAGTGGTTTGCAAAGATAATCTAATAGTGATTGTTTTCCCCTATTTTGCAATCGTGATTTATTGTGCAATTATTTTAAGGTTCCCCCATTTTATGTGTTCTGAAACATATTTTAGGAAATGAACACTGACATTAATTACATTAATGACATTTTTTGCAACTCTTAATTGCTTTTTACTGATTTCAGTCACTTTTAGACAAGCTACTTTCTGGCTATTTACCAATCTTCCTTCCAATTCTCCAACCACTTTTTCTTGTTCTTTGACCATTTTTGTTGCCACGTCTTCACATTTTTTTTCCGCCACTTTTCACCACTTGTTGTACCAGACTGTTTTCAAAAATTTGGCTTTTTGGTTGAGCAGTATTGAGTGACACTGGTGTACAGCATAAAGAATGTGATGCAAAAAAAATGTATCAGGTATTCTGACACACTGAGGTTAAAGAAATATTGCACAGTCTGGGATTAGAATAGTGCTGAGGGTAGTACAAAAAACAACAGATTATGCTGTTTTATTTTAAATGTGTTACTTCCCTCCAAATGATAAACTTTATCAAAACAGGAAGAAGTTGTTTTTTTATGATACTTTACAGAAAGTCTTAAAAAGAGTAACAGACTTTGGACGTTAATCTTTGTGCAGCTCTGCAACATGCAATTGTAATCACTTTATAACACACAACTTAAAAAAAAGTATCTTGTTTATCGTAGAGATTGAATTTACAGAGTTTTATGGTACAAGACAAAATTTAAATAACTCCTAACTCTGTACCCCTTCAGATAGAAAATGTATAATCATAATCATAAGTCACCTACAGAGTCATAATACAACTTCCGTTTTATTGTTATCAAAACATTAAAATAGAGGTCCAAAACTTCCGCCGGGTCCACATGACATGAGGGCACATCATACCGTAGGCGTGAAAGAAGCAACACAGACACCTCTTTGCTCGGCACGCTGCACAGGCATGCAGTGTTGTTATTGTACCCTGTCTTATCAGATATCTGTCTCTGCTTCCTCCAGCTCTCCTGAATTAATCTCTTGTGAAAACTCCTGTCCCCTCATCTCTCTACTTTCTCCTCGCCTGTCTGCTTGAATTGGGACTGCGCTGGAGATAAAACCAAAGTGACAGTCAGCGATGAGTAAAATGAACCTGTTTGAATAAAACAAACAGCTTCTTTGATGAACCATCACACATGAAGTGTCAGGAAACATCAGAGAGATTTGCAAAGCAAAGGCAGAAAGATCAACAGATTAGCATCAGTGGGACTTCTTCTTCACTAAATTTGTCTTGAGAACATGAGGGGACACCATCATGCCTCAGTTTGGGAGCGTCATTTTTGCAAAGGAGCTCCATACCACAAGGCTGATATATACAGCTTATAATTTAAGACTATGTACAGTAAGGTGAGGTCTGATAAAGTGAAGTTAATGACCCCTCTCTTACTGGAAACCATACATCTTTATCTTTAATAGCAGCCCAGTATAAAGGGGAAAGGGAAAGGAGCAATAAAGTGACAAACAAATATAGCGGCATTAATAAAATAGTAATAATAAATAAAGCAGTAGGGCACAATGTGGGTGCAGCTGACTCAGGCAACACAATTATCAAACCGCTAGAGCCAAATATCAATATTTGAAATGCACAGCATCAAAAATGAAGTGCAAACCTCCACAAACTGTCATCCCAATTCCACTCTACAGTCTCACTTCTTCTTGACTTCTTGCACAACCGCTGTATTGTGACACTTTCGTTAATGTGGCCAGACTATCAAGTATTGAATCATGAGTTTTCCTGCAACTTCTGACCCATTTGCAGACCACACTACTTTGATAAGTAGTTCCTAAGAAATGTTGAAACAAATAGTGTGAAACATTAAGGTGTGATTGAGCTCAACCGTTGCACAAGCAGAGTACCTGCAGGTTTTGGCAAGGGAAATTTAAGACTTTTTAAGACCTTTTTAATGCCACTTTGAATGAAATTTAAGACCATAAACACATAAATATGGTTGATGGTTTGTGGGTCCTGCTGTATTGCTGCTGCAACCAAATCATGGCGTGTGTCACTTAATGAGACTCACTCAAGTTTACTTTTTGACTGTTTATTGACTATAAAGTTGCTCATTGGTTAATATCTGTATGTTAAAGTGCAAACAGTGACATGGTCATAGACTGCCCAGCAAGGTAGCAGGTTAATTATATAAGCAGCTTGTAAGACAGTAAAATTTTAATGAATTTAAGACTTTTTAAGACTTTCCAAGGATGTGTAGGAAACCTGACAAAATCCTGCACACCTAACATTTAATCTGTTCAGAAAATGACAGAGAGAAGTGTTTTGGAGGGTGTTATTAATATAAATGTCTAGTTGTAAGAAGAAGGGTTTTCTTCTAATGACAAGGAGGACAGCGGATGTAGAAATTTTTGTGCAACAGCTGATAACTGGCAACACAAAAATAACTCATTTTCAGTTCCTTTTCTGCTGTTTGTTGACCCTGCAGTTATCTTATCCTTGAGTTCACAGCATCCAGTTCTCTTTTTTTCCCCTCAAACAAACACTGTCATTACCTTATCCATGAGTTTCCAGCATTTCTCCACCATTTTCTTATCGACCACGGCAGGTTGGTGAGGCTGCAGAGGCTGCTGGTGGGGCTGAAAGGCGTCCTTCATCAAGCCGATGAGACCGGCGCCCCTCCTCGGATTTCCGGCCATTAACTCGGTCGGCGACCGGGGGTTAGCCCCGGGGCTGAGGTTGACAACCAGAAATTATTCTTGACACGTCTTTCCACAAAACAACCGCTGTGTTTTTGCGCCTTGTCCGTAGTTAACACTCGTACTAATTCGTCATGCAGAGGCAGAACAAAAAGGCTGTGTGTACACTGGAGGCGACGCAGCTAAGCTAACAAGCTACATTAGAAAAACCTCTTTCGCCTGATAAAAAACATTTTACATACTCGTTTTGTCTTTGTATCTCCTGACAGATACCCAGCTAGCTCTTCCTGGCGATGAGAGCTCAAAGCTCCCCAGAGAGATCGACCCGGCTCGTAATAAAGTCGGGGTGTTAATAAGCCTCATAGAGCGATCAACAAACAGGTTGAGCTGAAGCTTCAGCAAATACAGTAAATAAGGATGTCCGGCTGAGACCTTCAAAATAAAAGCACTGGTCAATGAACTGGATGGAATGTGAAAAAAGACCAGGG